>CAUYQV010115587.1:0-34058 GCA_963574575.1 Galagoides demidoff
TTCCTTCCTATTCTTCAGGAAGGGCACAAAGTAGGCACTTTGGTTTTTTTTTTTTTTTTTGAGAAGGAGCCTCAAGCTATCCCCCTAGGTAGAGTGCCATGGCATCACAGCTCATAGCAACCTCCAACTCCTGGGCTCAAGTGAGTCTCCTGCCTCCGCCTCCCAAGTAGCCGGGACCACAGGCGCCCACCACAACGCCTGGCCATTTTTTGGTTGCAGCCATCATTGTTGCTTGGCGGGCCCTGGCTGGGGATTCGAACTCGCCACCTTAGGTGTACGTGGCTGGCGCCTTAGCCAATTGAGCCATAGGTGCCGAGACATTTTTTTTTCTAATTCGTGGGCCACCATCTGGGGATGCTGGGAGTTTGCGACTCTAGCAGGCAGTTCTGGGCCCACCTGGTGCTGAGTGCTGGGAGCAGGGAACTCGGCAGCTGCTCAGGGGGCACGTGTGGGTCCAATAAGCAGTTCTGGGCCTGCCTGGCCTGGGTGTCAGGAGCCAGGAACTCCACAGCTGTCCGCGGGACTTGCACAACTCTTGTAGGTCTTGGGCTGTGGGAGTGGGGATCCCTGGTGCCTGGGGAATGCTCATAGCTCTAACAGGTCTCTGGCTGTAGGGCCAGGACTGGGCGCCTGTCCCACGGGGGTGGGGGATGGTGCTCTTGGCCCCCCCCCACTGTCTCTGTAGGCAAGGGGGGAAGGGTGCACTGGAAGTTCAAAATGGCAGTGAAAAACATTCGTTCAGTTTTTATGCCTGGCAAGAGAGTGTTCAGGATCTTAGCAGGGACCCTCTAGGGGAGTAGACCCCTCTTCCTGTGGCTCTCACATGTAGGGCAAGATAATAGGTCCTCAGTTTACCATTCACCTGTAGAAATGTTACAGGAGCAGACAAAGAGAAAACAAAGAAAAAAACACAACTTTCTTGGGGGAGGGGATGGAGAATTTTCCTTTGGGGTGTATTATGTACCTGGAGATTGCTTTCTTGGAGTCTCAACTTGCCTCAGCAGAGGTGTCCTGCAGAGGTGTCCACTTCTCTCTCAGCTGGGCTCCCAATCTTCAACATTATTGGGTATTTTCCAGACATTATCCTTCCCTCTGGACAGGAATTTCTGTTGGAGGCTGGTGCCTGTAGGCCATTTAGCCCTTCCCCCTGAGAGTAAGGTTTTGACAATTATTTTGAAAAAGTGCAGAAGGAGAGTGATAGCAATGATTGTCATGGATGTGGAATTCCATTAGTTTTATATAATTTTTTTTAAAGGAATGTATAATTCAAAGCTGTTTTTCTGATTAGTGGTGGGCTATGTGCCACCCCAACTTTTCTAATAAACATATTAAGCATCTGTGCCTCATAATTTAAAGCATCGTTTTCTTTCAAAAATTTAATATTTTATAAATACAAATCTGATACATGCTCAGTAAATGAAACTTGGAAACCTAGAGAAGCACAAGAGAAAAGTTCTATAATTTTATATCAATCTGTCATGCAGAAATAATTATTCAATATTTTTTTCATTACTTTGGAGACTTTCAAATGTTTATTTATTTATTTATTTTTAATTTAACTTTTTTTTTTTTATAGTTTTGGATTCATTGAGAGTACGAAGAATTACTTGTTAAAGTCCCTCTTATAATGGTGTCCCTCCCCTAAAAGATGTGCTTTACACTGTGACCCTCCACCCCTTTCCCTTATCCCCCTCCCTGCTCCTTCATTCCCCACCCTCCACCCTGTATTAGCTCATCTGCTGCCTTCATATCAGAATTGAGTACACTGTATAATTGCTTCTCCATTTTTGCAATGCTTTAGTAAGAATAATGTGTTACACCTCAATCCATCTTAATACAAAAAATGTAAAGTCTCCATCTTTTTTAGTGACTGAATAGTATTCCATAGCTTACATATGCCACAGCTTGTTAGTCCATTCCTGGGTTGGTGGGCGTTTAGGTTATTGCCACATTTTGTTGATTGTAAATTTAGCTGCAATAAATAGTCTAGTGCAAATGTCCTTATGATAAAAAGGATTTTTTCTCTTCTGGGTGGATGCCTAGTAATGGGATTGCAGGATCAAAATGGGAGGTCTAAGTTGAGTTCTTTGAGGATTCTCCATACTCCCCTCCAAAAAGGTTGTATTAGTTTGCAGTCCCACCACCAGTGTAAAAGTGTTCCCTTCTCTCCATGTCCACGCCAGCATCTGCAGCTTTGAGACTTTGTGATGTAGGCCATTATCACTGGGGTTAGGTGATATCTCAGGGTGATTTTTATTTGCATTTCTCTCATGATTAGGGGCCATGAGCATTTTTTCTTATGTTTGTTAGTCATTTGTCTATCTTCTTTAAAGAAGTTTCTATTCATGTCTCTTGCCCAGTGACATCTGGGATTGTTGGGTCATTTTTTGTTGACTAATTTGAGTTCTCTATAGGTCCTAGTTATCAGGCTTTTGTCTAATTCATGATATGCAAATATCTTTTCCAATTCTGAAGGTTGTCAATTTGCTTTGGTTATTGTCTTCTTAGCTATACAGAAGCTTTTCAGTTTAATTATTTGTTTATTTTTGTTGTTGCAATTGCCACTGAAGTATTCTTTATAAAATCTTTCCCCAAGCCAAAATATTCAAGTGTTTTCCCCACACTTTCCTCTGTTTCTTTTCTTTTCTTTCTTTCTTTTTTTGACAGAGTCTCACTTTGTCACCCCCAGTAAAGTGCTATGGCATCATAGCTCACAGTAACCTCAAACTCTTGGACTCAAGCTATTCTGTTGTCTCAGCCTCCTGAATAGCTGAGACTACAGGTGCCTGCCACAACACCCAGCTATTTTTAGAGATGAGGTCTTTCTCTGGCTCAGGATGGTGTTGAACCTGTGAGCTCACTCAGGTGATCCACCTGCCTCAGCCTCCCAGAGTGCTAGGATTACAGATGGAGTCACCATACCTCCCCACACCTTTTTCAAGGATTTTTATTGTTTAATGCCTTAGATTTAATTTTTATTCATCTTAAATCAATTTTTGTAAGTGGTGAGAGGTGTAGGTCCAGTTTCAGTCTTTTACATGTAATTACCCAGTTCTCTGAAAACCATTTATTGAATAGGGATTCTTTCTCCCAGTGAATGCTCTTGTTTGGTTTATCAAATACCAGGTGACTATAAATGTTAGTTTCATCTCATGGTTTTCTATTTGGTTCCAAATGTCAATATCTCTATTTTTTGTGCCAATACCATGCTGTTTTGATCACTATGTCCCTGTAGTATAGCCTAAAGTCTGGTACGGTGATATCCCCAGCTTTGTTTTTATTACAAGAATTGCCTTGGATATATAGAATTTTTTCTGGGTCTTACAAAATGAAAAATTATTTTTTTCAAATCCTGAAAGTGTGATGATGGTATTTTAATGAGGACTGCATTGAATCTGTAGATTGCTTCGGGAAGTATAGACATTTTGACAATGTTTATTATTCCCAGCCAAGAGCATGGTATGTTCTTCCATGTGTTAATATCTTCTGCTATTTCTTGTCTTAGAGTTATGTAATTTTCTTTGTAGAAGTCCTTCACCTCTTTTGTTAGGTATATTCCTAGGTATTTTATTGTTTTTTTGAAGTGGCTGTGAAGGGAATTGTGTCCTTGATTAGCTTCTCATCCTGGCTATGAATGGCATATACAAAGGCTACTGATTTGTGGACATTGATTTTATAGCCTGAGACTTTACTGTATTTTTTTGATAACTTCCAGGAGTCTTGTGGTTGAATCTTTGGGGTTCTCTAAGTATAAGATCATATTGTCAACAAACAGGAAGAGTTTAATTTCCTCCACTCCCATTTGGATGCCCTTTATTTCCTTCTCTTGCCTCACTGTATTGGCTAGAACTTCCAGCACTATGTTGAATAGTAGTGGTGATAGAGGACAACCTTGTCTGGTTCCAATTCTAAATGGAAATGCTTTCAGTTTTACTCCATTTAGAGCAAGGGTCCTCAAACTTTTTAAACAGGGGGCCAGTTCACTAACCCTCAGACCATTGGAGGGCCAGACTGCAGGCTCTGGGAGGAGTCAGCTGCTAAGCAGGACAGGCAGCGGCGGCAAAAACACCCAGCAAGCTGGATAAATGTCCTAGGCAGGCTGCATGTTACCCGTGGGCCGTAGTTTGAGGATGCCTGACTTAGAGTATAATATTAGCTGTGGGCTTGTCATAGATGGCTTTTATCAGTTTAAGAAATGTGCCACTTATGCTTTTATATTTTTAAGTGTTCTAATTGGAAAAGGATGCTGAATTTTCTCAAAAGCTTTTTCCACATCTATTGAGAGGATCATATAGTCTTTGTTTTTGCTTTTGTTGATATGGTGAATTATGTTTATGGACTTATGTGAATGTTAAAGCAACCTTGCATCCCTGGGATGAAACCTACTTGATCATGATGAATGACTTTTTTAATGTTTAGCTATAATCTATTGGCTAAGTTTTATTGAGAATTTTTGCATCTATATTCATTAGTGAAATTGGCCTGAAGTTCTCCTTTTTAGTTGGGTCTTTCCTTAGTTTGGGTATCAAGGTGATGTTTGCTTTATAGACAGTGTTGGGGAAGATTCCTTCCTTGTCTATTTTTTTTAGAATAATTACTAAAGTATGGTATAAGCTCTTCTTTGAAGGTTTGATAGCATTCTATTGTGAAGCCATCTGGAGCAGGGCATTTTTTTGTTGAAAAAATTTTTATTGTTTCTTCAATACCAGGTCTGTTCAAGATATCTATTTTTTCTTGATTAAGTCTAGGGAGAAGGTGTGATTCTAGGTATATATCCATTTCCACCATATTGCCAAATTTCTGGGCACAGAGTTTCTTATATTACTCAAAGATGATCTCTTGTATCTCTGTGGCATCTGTTATTTCCCCTTTATCATTTCTGACTGAGGTTATTAGAGATTTTACTTTTCTGTTTCTAGTTAATCTGCCCAAAGGTCTATTGATTTTATTTATTTTCTTGAAAAATCAACTCTTCTTCCATTAATTTTCTGAATAATGTTGTTGTTATCACTTTCATTAATCTCTTTTCTTCTGCTGGATTTGGGAGAAGATTATTTTCTTTTGTTTTTTTCCCAATTCCATAAGATGGTTCAAGAGTTTGTTGATGTGCTTTCTTTCTGTTTTTCAAATATAGGCATCTAATATGATAAATTTCCCTCTTAAGACTACTTTTGCTGTATTCCACAGATTTTGGTATCTTTTTTTTAAGGAATTTAATGATTTTCTCCTTTATCTCTTCCTGAAACCAACTATCATTCAGCACAAGGTTGTTTAATTTCCAGGTCTTTGTGTGGGGATTAATATTTTTGTTGGAGTTGAGTTCCACGTTTATACCCTTGTGGTCTGAGAAGATACAAGGTATAATTTCTATTCTTTTAATTTTGCTGAGGTTTGATTTGTATCCTAGGATGTGATTGATTTTGGAGTAGGTACTGTTGGCTGATGAGAAAAATGTATATTCTTTAGCTTTGGGATGGTGTGTTCCATATATGTCCATTAATCCCATTTGTTCTAGGGTCACATGTAAGTTCTCTCCATCTTTGTTTAGTTTCTGTTTAGAGAATCTATACAGTTCTGTCAGAGGGGTATTAAAGTCCCTGACTATTATGATGTTATGGGCTATCATATTGATCAAGCCCCTCAAGGTCTATTTCATAAATATGGGAGCATTTAAGTTGGGTGCATAAATATTTAAAATTGAAATGTCTTCCTCTTGTATTTTTCCTTTGACTAGTATAAAGTGTCTATCTTTGTCTTTCTTTAGTTGCTTTAAATCTGCTTGTATCTGAAAACAAGATTGCAACCTCTCCTTTCTTCTGATTTCCATTTGCTTGAAATACTGTTTTCCACACTTTAACCCTGAGTCTTAATTTGTACTTCTAAGATTGATGTGTTTCCTGGAGACAGTATATGGATGGCTTATGATTTTTTATCCAATCAGCTAGCCTGTGCCTCTTCAGTGGGGAATTCAATCCATTGACATTTATTGAGAGAATTGATAAGTGTGGTAGAGTTCTATTCATCTTATTTTGTGAAAATCCGTTGTGTAGTTTTATCCTTTGTGCCATTGTGGAAGCTAAGTTTTTACCTTTAAATTCTGGGTGTTTACTTTGTTGGTGGTCCATTGTGATGGTCAGTGTTGAAAATAGGTATAAGTATTTCCTGTAGAGCTGGTCTTGTGGTGAATTTTCTCAGTGTTTGTATATCCCCAAAAGATTTGATTTCTCCATCAATTTTGAAGCTTAGTTGAGCAGGACACAGAAATCTGGGCTGAAAATTGTTTTGTTTAAGAATATTGAAGGTTGGGGTAGCTCCTGTGGCTCAAGGAGTAGGGCACTGGCCCCATATACCAGAAGTGGTGGGTTCAAACCCAACCCCAGCCAAAAAAAAAGAATATTGAAGGTGGATGACCATGTTTTTCTGGCTTGGAAGGTTTTATTTGAAAAGTCTGCTGTTAGGTGGTGCCTGTGGCTCAGTGAGTAGGGCACTGGCCCCATATACTGAGGGTGGCAGTTTTGAACTGACCCTGGCCAAACTGCAACAACAAAAAAAATAGCTTGGCATTGTGGCAGGCACCCATAGTCCCAGTTACTTGGGAGACTGAGGCAAGAGATTCACCTAAGCCCAAGAGCTAGAGGTTGCTGTGAGCTGTGATTCTATGGCACTCTACTAAGGGCAACAAAGTGAGATTGTCTAAAAAAGAAAATAAAATTCGGCTGACATCCTAAAGATTCTGCCTCTGTAGGTCAATTGGTGCTTACTCCTGGCTGCTTGCAGAATTTCTCTTTCATCTTGACTTTGGATAGGTTCATTACAGTGTGTCTTGGAGAAACTCTGTTTGAGTTGAGACCCAGGGTTTGATATCCATCTGAAAGGAGTGTGTCAGTATCTTTAGTAAAACTTGGGAAATTTTCATTTATGATAGTCTCCAGTAGGGCTTCTATTCCTTTGGGACACTTTTCTTCCTTTTCAAGGATCCCTATTATTTATATGTTTGAACTCTTCATGGAGTCTTATAGTTCTCTAAGTGCCAGTTCTTCTTTCTCTCTCTTCTGCCTCTTTGACTCCCTGGGTAAATTTGAAAACTTTATCCTCTAGTTCTGAGGTTCTTTCTTCTCCATGGTCCATTTTTGATACTTTCCACTGCATCTTTACATTCCCTGATTATCTCCTTCATTTCTTTAAGTTCTGCCATATCCTTTATATATTCTACTTAGCTCTGACCCAACTTTTGGTTCTATCTTTCCATTTTTGTGCCCATTCCTTTTATTTTCTTTATCATTCTTAATTTAAATTCACTTTCCATCAAATACACTAATTCTTTATGGGTATAGTCTTTCTTTATAGTCTTCCTTTATGGGTATAGTCTTCAGTAGCTTCCTTATGGTCCCTTTGGGGGGAGTTGCTTTGGTTTGGTTTTTCATGTTCCCTGAATTTTTCTGTTGATTCCTCTTCATGTGTTCTTTCTTCTTGTTAACCTTCTGGTCCTTCATTTTCTTTCTTGCTTCCTCCTTTCCTTCAAATTACCTTGTCTCAGAGCTTAGGTCAAAAGGAAGAGAAGGGCAACGTGTCAGCAGGGAGAAGCAAGAGGGAAAGAAAGAAAGAAGAAAAAAGAAAGAAAAAGGAAAATAAAAGAAAAAGAAAAAATATAAGGGGGATTAAAGGAAATAATTGAAGAACAGGAGAGAATGAGGACAGGAAGACAGAGTGAGAGTGATAGAAGAAGTGGTTTGATTGGCATGGTGTTCAGGCTACACCTATAACTCAAGGATTTTGAGGGGCTAGGCTGGATGCATTTCTTGAAATCAGGAGCTCCTGAAAAGCCAAACTCTTCCTCTGCCAAAAATAGGTAGAGAAAGAAAAGTGCAAAAACAAAACAAAACAAATCAAAATAAAATAAAATAAGAGGGAAAAAATAAATGAAAAAGAAATTGAAAAATTTTAGAGTGTGGACTTACCAATACTGTCTTCCCAGGGCCAAAGTACAAGGGCTCTCTAGGCTATGATCTCTTGGACTCCTTGAGCCAGATTACTGCTGTGACCTCCCCACCAGATCACAGTGATGCCACCCCAGCACTCCATAAAAAAAGAAAAGATGAAAGGAAAGGAAAAAAATAATGAAATAAGATAGATAAAGAAATTTAAAAATATAATTGTATGAAATAAAGGAGAGAGAGAGGAAAAGGAACAAAGAAAGAAAGAAGAAAGATCCCCACCCTCCAAAAGGAAGTGATATTTTGCCTATTGCATGATCAATTTATGTGGGAGAGATGAGGAAAGTAGAATCATTTCTATTAAAATAGAGAATGGAAAGAAGTGAAATAAAGAGAGAATAAATGAGGCTAAAATACTGTGACCAAAATACATGAGACCTTGCTCTTAATGAAAGTAAAAATGGAAGTTAAGCATGGAACCAACTAAACAAATTAGGAAAAACAAAACAGAATAAAACAAAAAAATCTCAAATATCCCTGCAGCAAACTCAGCGACATGGAAAAGAAGAGAAAAAAAAAGAATAAAAAAGAAATAAAAACAAATAAATACAAAAATACTAACAAAATTTATATATATGTATATATACATACGTATATATACACCTATAGTGGAAGGTATCAACTTTAATAGGAATATATAAGTTGCAATATGTCTCCAGGACACCAGGTGGTGCTATAGTTTTCTTTTAGGAGATAGACAGCACAGTGGGCAAGCTCTGTGGTTCTTACTCCTAACTTAGTTGTCCTCAGTGATCACATAATTGTTTCCTCAGCATTCAGACCTTGCCGGGTTGGGATCTTAAAGCTCTCCAGAATCCTTTAGGGGCAGATCTCACAGTTCCCCCTGATAACAGATCCTGTGGGGTGTGGGAGTCCCTCAGTCTGTCACAAGAGTGGAGTTCTGATTCTGAAAGGCATAATGAAGATGGCCATGCTTTAAGGCCCTTGATAAGACCTTCCCACAATGACAGCCCCCTGGCCACCTAGACCTTCCCAGTATGGCTGCCTCACCAGCCACCAAACCTATGGCAAATTCACTCCAACCAGCATTGAAATCTGTTTGCTGTATAATGTTCAAATTCACCCACTCTTCAAGCTTTTCACTCAACACACAGCTTCCCCCAACAACTGAAAACTCTGAAAGGCTTCCTCTCATCCCAGACCTCTTTGGGCATCCAGCCAATCCCAGCTGGTCACAGTCACTTGCCTAATGAGTCAGATTTCCACTGCTCTGGATCACATGCTGTATCCTGCTCACCACCTTCTCACTGTGCTCCCTGAGCTACAAGTCCTAGTAAGGTCCCCATGCTAGGTATGCCTGGGTTCTTTCTTTTTCCTTTTTTTTTTTTTTGACTTTCAAATATTTAAATATACATGAATATGAATTATATACACATTGCTATATACTTAGCTACACCCATCTCTTCATAAGATTTATATGTTGAGACCTAACCGTCAAAGTGATAGAGACAGAGGAGTTAAAGAGGTTCAGATGAAGTCCTGTGAATGGAACCTGCAGGTTGTGATTAGTGCCCTTCTAGGATGAGACACCAAAAAGCTCTTTCCCTTTGACTCCTTCATTGCTTAAGGACACAGCAAGAAGGAGACTATCTACAAATGAGGATGAGGTTCACACCACAACCTGACCATGTCACCAGAACATGACACCTGCGTCTTAGACTTCTAACTTCCAGAACTCTGAAAAATAAATTTCTGTTGTTTAAGCCATCCTGGCTATAGTATTTCACTGTGGCAGCCTGAGAAGACTAATGTGTGTATGCATGGTTGTGTGTGGGTGTTCCCGTGTGTATGTATAATCACATGTGATCATGTGTGTATGACCATGTGAGCATGTATGATCATGTGTGTATGTATGAACACATGTGTGCACGATCATGTGGAATGATTCTGTGTGTATGCATGACTATGCACATGCATGACCACATGCGTATGATCAAGTGTATGGTCATGTGCACTATGATCACATGTGTATGTAAGATCATGTTTGCATATGATCACTTTATGCATGTATGTTAACATGTGCACTATGATATCTATATGATCATGTGTGTGTGTGTGCATGATCGTTGTTTAAAGCTACCAAAGAATGCTATATTATGCAATAGTAGCTAACAGATGAAGAGGTTAAGGTTTGTTTTTATAATTGAGGCATATTAATGTATATTATGAAGAGTTATTACAGCATAATTATCAATAAGTGCTAGGTTTCCCTTATTTATTAATAATTAAATAAGAAGTATTAGAAATAGGTAAGTTCTTGATGTAATATTTCTACTTGAAGAGATTTAACTTGTAAACATAATTGTACACAGTATTTATGTTAAAATTTGTATAGAACCTTTATTGTACTGAAAAACAAAAATACAATAATGTTCAACAACAAAGGATTGCTTAAGAAAATTTGATCCATGTATTGATAGAATGGAATACTCTATAACCTTTAAAGTTACATCGCAAATGTGTACAAGTAAAACTGGAAAGATCTGAGTAAGATCAGTGTCTTGCTACAGTATCAGTGTCCTGGGTACCATGTTATACCATAGTTATGCAAAATGTTACCAGTGGGGGGACATTGGATAAAGGGTATACAGAATCTCTATAATATTTCTTCTGACCACATGCAAATCTACAATCATAAATTTATTATTAAAAATTGAAATAATTAATGTGAATGGTTTAATGAAGCCTAATGATACTTGGAGATGAATTCTTGCTCCAGAATTCTAAAGCAGGCTAGGCATGGGTGGCTTATGCCTGTAATGCTAGCACTCTGGGAGGCCAAGGCAGGAGGATTGCTTGAGCTCAGGAGTTTGAGACCAGCCTGAATGAGAACAAGAGCCCATCTCTACTAAAAATAGAAAAAATAGCCAGGAATCATGATGGGCACCTGTAGTCCTAGCTCCCTGGGAGGCTGAGGCAAGAGGATTGCTAAATCCCAGTAGTTTGAGTTTGCTGTGAGCTATGATGTCACTGCACTCTACCCAGGGCACAGAGTGAGGCTCTGTCTCAATGGAAATAAAAAATTCTAAAGCAATGAATTAATGTTGTAGAGAATCTTATGAAGTTGGCCAAACATGTTGATGTCGGACTTTGAGTAGATAAAATTGCATTTTAGAAAACCACCTAACACATTCTGCATTGGAGCATTGCTTATTTTGTGAAGGCATTATTTTATTTAATGTAAAAAAGCAAAAAAAAAAAAAATCACAGGAAGAAATGTAATTTGTTCATTTATTTCCCAGAAGTGGAGAATATTTATTGACTAGGAAATTGGTTAACAAAGTAGAATAACAAACAGTTTATAAAATGGGATAATGTGATAGATAATATATTTATGGCTATTTCAATGTTCTCACTGTTTCCTTCTCCTGGGATAACAGGTGAGCCCTGGTATGCTCTCATAGTGATAGCAGGAGCACAAGCATCCATGCCTATGTCTACGTTTAGAAACAAAATGTCATCACTTTCACTTTTCTCTCAGGGCCAAGGTATGTTAAGAGTCAATTATGGGGCAGGTAGCCTCACCCATGTTGGTAGGACATGTTCAAGTTATAGGGCCAAGTGCACAGCAATAGGGAGAGATGGAGACATGAGGTTATTTCCACTATCTACCCCCGCCCCACTTTCTCCTCTTTTTACTCTCATTTTCCTCTGAGAAATAAACATAAATGGGTCTTTATATCAAAACTTTAAAGGGGTTGCCTGGCTTCTGGTCTATATTTGGTGAAGAAATTAAAAACAAATATTGAATATTACATTTTAAGCCTTTTAAGCCTGGTATAGATCTCTTTTAAAAATTTACATTTATTTTCTAGTGACTTTGAAGATGTTGCTTATATTATTGGAAATTATATTTTTCCCATTGTAAAATATTATGTTTTCCACACTAGCTGGCACTTTCATTCCTGGATTTTCCAGCACTGCCCTGAGGGAAGCTCACTTCTCCCTGGCATCGTCTCCACAGGGACTTGATGTCAGAGGTCTTGGCTTTGTTGGCTTAACATTTGCTCTCCATCTTTCAAAAATTTGATCTTATCCTATCACTCTGGGAGGCTGAGACAGGTGGGTTGCTTGAGTTTAGGAGTTAGAGATCAGCCTGAGCAAGAGCAAGACCCTGTCTCTAATAAAAATAGAAAAATCAGCTGCCCTTATGCCCAGTGCTTCTAGTCCCACCTACTTAGGAGTCTGAGGAAGGAGGATTGCTTGAGCTTAGGAGTTTGAGGTTGCTGTGAACTATGATGCCACAGCACTTTACCCAGAATGACTGAGTGAGTGTGAGGAAAAAAAAAATTTTTTTTCTTTTCCTTGTTCATTGTCCCTGTATAATTTCATGTTGTTTTTACTCTATTTATTGGCATTTTGATACTAACATGAATAATATAAATAAATAGCACTCATTTTTATCATATAAATTATAAATATTTTATCCTGGTTTGTCTCTTGCCTTTTGTTTTTGCTATGGTAGGATTTCATAGAGAAATATTTTAAATTTACATATAGCCAAACTTATGAATTTATTCTTTTTTTTTAATTTTTTAAAAAATTTGTTTAGGGTTCCGGCCTTTGACATTATGCTACTCAGAAAGGGAATTTTTGGTTCATACAATTATTTGCTGACTTTTTCTAGTAATTTTATGGAGTTATTTTCTTTATCTTAAAAATTTTCTTCTGAAAAATTAAGTAGTTTTCGTTGTATGGAGAGAATGTGACTGGTCCTTTTCACTCTCTTTAAGGACAGATGTTAGAATAGAAGTTAGTTTGAGAATTTGTTAAACTGCTAAGTAAATAATCTCCTTTCTGTGAGAATAAAAGACAACAACAAAACTGTCTAATAGTCTGGGGTGGTTTGTGCCGTGCTCACAGGAGCAGTGCTCAGCGCCGTTCACTGGGGTTGGTGCTGCAGTCTGACCATGTTCTGTGGATATCATTACACAGGCAGGAGGCAAAGCCCTAGGCCTGATTCATTCGAAGGCTCTTTCCAGGCCAGTATTGCTCTGATCTAGTCATTAGGTTTGGAAGAGGTCCATTTTTAATGACTTCACCAAGTTTTCCTGACTCATGATGCAAAAATGGAAGAAGACTGGGAAAGGAAATATACAGGAGGATATTTGAAGCTGTATCTATGCTCTTTGCCATGTAACTTTGTAGAGTCCTCCCAGCATGGGTGGGGAAACCTGCCAAATCCTTTGTTTTCAGCTTGCCGTGTCACATGCATTAGTCCAGAAAATAAGACGGAAGGTATGAAATGCCTTTTCCAGGCCTGGACATAGGCGTGGGCTCTTGTGATTTTGCTATCACTGTTGAGAACATGCCAGGACTCATCTGCCATCGCGGGAGTTGGAACCAGTGAAAACATTGAGATAGCTATAAAAATATTATTTATCACAATCTCATCTTACAATCTGCTTGTTCTTCAGCTTTGTTAGCAAATTCTCGAGTGAATAAATACTCTCCTACAATATTTGAACTGTGCTGCTGCTCGATGTGAGCGCGAGGAGGGCTGACTTTCCAGTCTGCTTGTTTGAGCACGCTTCTCTGGGTTTGTCATCAGCTCCAAGGGAACAAAGAGACTACAGAAGATATTTTAATTCATTTAACTATCTTCAATTCATTCCATTTTCCTTATAAAACTGTCTGCTATAAAGACATGTCTAATGTGAAACAGTTCTAACTTGCTAACTAAACTGTGTATTAACTCCTATTAACACTGACCCATAGTAGCATATTCACCCAGTGGTCGTAACACATGAAAATCCACATTTATGAGTCAAATCCAAAATGACTCCCCTGGACCTACACATAGAAGAGAGATTTAAAAATAATTGTTTTCTTCTATTCGTGCTGGGATCCAAATAATCATTCGCATATAACAGTTGCCACATTATTTTCTATAACTTGTCAACACAGAACTCCATCTTTTATTTAGTTTACATAACCCATAAAAGTTATTCCATTAAGAAAGTGTTTCTTAACTTTTTGCTCATTGAAAACCTTACAGCTCGGCGCCTGTGGCTCGAGCTGCTGGGGCGCCAGCCACGTGCACCTAGGGTGGCGGGTTCAGGTCCCCAGCCCGGGCTCGGACGGCAGTGATGGCTGCAGCCAGGAGGATGGCCGGGCGTTGTGGCGGGCGCCTGTGGTCCCAGCTGCTTGGGAGGCAGAGGCGGGGGACTCGCTTGAGTCCGGGAGTTGGAGGTTGCTGTGAGCTGTGATGCCATGGCACTCTACCCGGGGGGATGGCTTGGGGCTCCGTCTCAAAAAAAAAAAGAAAACCTTACTAAAAGTCCCCAGAACTAAATGTTTGAGACAACTCTGTGAACCAAAGGAGTTAAGAGTTTGGTTCTCCTCTCAGAAACATCATCTGTTATAACAGAATTCTTCAAATCTCCAAAAATGTAACATAAAGCTGGCCCAAGTCCTCGAAGTCTGGTTTATTATATAGGCATTTTCCAAGAGAAAATATCCATTCAGGTGATGGATTACAATCTGGAATCCTACAATTAGAATGATGAGGACTTTCCACATTAGAAGTGACAGCTCAGAATTTTTTTCATTATTTTATTGTTACCAAATTCAAAATAAAATGTGACCAGCTGATTCCTGGTATCTACTGTGTCTTCATTTTATTTCCAAGTAGGACAGGTCCGAGCATTCCCAGGTGTGCATGTCACTCCTAGTGACTTTGAATTCATTAATGGCAGTGCTCGTCAGTAGAAACATTAGGAAAACTCTTAATATTTCCCCCCTTTGCTGTCCTTAGTTTTTCTTCTCACCTACACCCCCGGGAAAGTTCACCCTGGTTAGTAGGGGATTCTTGTTCCTCTTCACCTTTAGGGCACATCCTCGCATTATTTTCCGGCTAAAATCATATATGGGAAACTTTATATACCAAGTAGTTACCAAGTTTCTTTGCTTTAACCTGGAATTGCAACAAGTCTAATGGTCACACACATTATGTCACTGATCAGAGACACTTTAGTAAATATAAGCAGGAAAAATATTCTTACTTAACAAATGGAGAGCACTTGATATATGGAATCTTTTAAATTAAGGGCCCATGGTGTAGGGATGCAATAAAAGCAACTCTTGGTGTAAAATGGAATCACTGATTCAGAAAACAGACAATCCCATGAAGAAAAATCTTAAGTTTTAAATGTCCCAAGTTGTAAATAAAACTCCATTTCATTGGCACCTCTCTAGCTAGTAGGTTCCATTCCTCAGCCAATAGCCCCTCATTATCCTAGTCACAGAGTTGGGGGGCCTCAGTCTTTACGGACTTTACATTCAATTGCTTCCCAAGAATTAGAGCTTCTGTCTTTGAACTTCTTCTTTTGTCTATTTCCTTCTATAAATTCTTATGGCCCCCAAATTGTTCCACTTTCTCAAAGCCTTTTTGGAATTGAACTTATTATTAATTATTTATTCTCAAGGAAAAATGCAAAGTTGAAAAAATACATAATGTATAATGGTATTAATTCAAGAAATACCAAAAAAATAGAGTGAAAGATAAAAATCCCTCCTACCCCTCACTCTCATCCAGTCTCTACCTAGGTGCAATTATTGTCAAGAGTTTTTAATGTGTTCTTCCAGAAGTTAAGAATAGTGTATTAGATTTCTTTAAAAATTTATAACCTGTTATAGAATACATATGAATGCTCAATAACTGATAACACCTTATTATATAGAGAGATTATAATGTAGAAATAGATTTCCTGACCATTAGGCTATTTGATTGTCCCTGTAATACTATGAACTAAGTTTGGATGGACACTTCTGTTACCACTTTATACATGATGAAGTTGAGGCTCAAAAACAGGGGTCCTCAAACTTTTTAAACAGGGGGCCAGTTCACTGTCCCTCAGACCGTTGGAGGGCTGGACCGTGGGCCCCAGGACGAGTTGGCTGCTAAGCAGGACAGGCAGCAGTGGCTAAAACACCTGGTGGGCCGGATAAATGTCCTAGGTGGGCCTCATGTGGCCCATGGGCCATAGTTTGAGGACACCTGCTCAAAAAGGTAAAATGATCTACCCCTGTGTGTATAGTGGAAGACCCAGATTTAGAACTAGTGTAATGACATCATGACATCATGGAAAAGATGGCCCAAGGATCAGAGATCAAAAATTATTATCCTGCTTCAATCAGTCAAAATACTTTTTCTATATGGTGTAAAGTTATCAAAGCATTTACTGAGTTCAATACAGTAGCATTATTTCAAGTAAATAGTGTATCACACAAAAACTCAATATTCTTTGTGATTGTAACCGTTAAGCTGTAACTAAATATTTTAACTAAACAGGGTCTGAGTCCCTGTTAATGGAGATGTGTGGCCCTTCTCCTGAGACAGCCTTTGGTGAACCTAGAGACTGCTAGAGAAGGGTTGGGTAATTTATGTATCTGGTCTGCTAAAAAAAAAAAAGCAGAAACCAACACTACTCTTTAGTGTTCATTAGGACAGAAATATGAATGTCTGTCCTGATGAACTAATTTTCTTCTTCTTCTTTTTTTTTTTTTTTTTGCAGTTTTTGGCCAGGGCTGGGTTTGAACCCCCCACTTCTGGCATATGGGGCTGGCACCCTACTTCTTTGAGCTGCAGGCGCTGCCCTGAACTAATTTTCTTATTTGGGGAAAAAATCTTAGGCAGATCCAATACATTTATGCTAGTCTTAGTTACTAACAAATACTTGGTGTTTTGAATCTTGAAGGTCCAATCTGGTTTGAATTCAAAGCTTCCTTTGTCCCCAGCCCAGTTTTGCCTCTGTAGGTCGAGGCACAGCATAGTAGGGCACAGTGTGGCAGGGCATGGTATGGCAGGGCATGGTGTGGCAGGGTACAGTGCGGCAGGGTATGGTGTGGCAGTGTGACAGGGTACCGTGTGGCAGGGCACGGTGGCAGGGCACAGTGTGGCAGGGCATGGTGTGGCAGGGTATCATGTGGCAGGGCACGGTATGGCAGGGTACTGTGTGGCAGGGCACGGTGTGGCAGGGCATGGTGGCAGAGTACAGTGTGGCAGGGCCCGATATGGCAGAGTACGGTGTGGCAGGGTACGGTGTGGCAGGGCACAGTGTGACAGGGTACGGTGTGGCAGGGTACAGTGTGGCAGGGTACGGTGTGGCAGGGCACGATATGGCAGAGTACGGTGTGCCAGGGTACGGTGTGTCAGGGCACGGTGTGGCATGGCATGGCACCTGCTACCTTGCTACTCTTCCTTGGCTCTTCTGCTGCCTTTGGGTCCTCCAGCACTGGAACAGATAGGAGGAAAGGCAAGGCAGTAATTTGACAGTGTTATCTGGGATGGACGTTGTCTGAATCCTGCTTTTCTCAAAGGGCATCTTCAGAGCTCCTCCAGAACACAACCTAGCTCTGGCGTCTCCTCCCCCACTGCTGTGAGTTCCTCTCTGTCCTGCTTCCCACAAAGCACCTCCAACTCCCCGCAGAGTGCCCCAACTCCCAGCAGAGCACCCCCAGCTCCCCACGGAGCGCCTCTAGCTTCTGCCAACCAAGATTCCCGTGCCTCCCTGCGGTCCTCCTGAGCAGACCCCCTTCCTGGCTGAAGACAGCCCCCTTACCCGCAATCCTCCCAGGCAAAAGCCTTTCCTGCACCATCAGCGGGAGAGAATCATTCCAGCTCTCCTCCCCTGTTCCCCTTTAGCTGCCACAGGCCACTGGGTCCAACCTCTCACCTTTTTCAGGCACTAATCTCTGTGCGGGGGGCTGAATCAGCCTTCCTACCCCAGGACGTCCCCTCGCTGATCCCTAGTGCCTGTGAATAGTTTACATTACATGGCAAAATGGGCTTTACAGATGTGCTTAAAGGTAACAGGTTTTGAGATGAGGGATTATCCTAGATTATCAGGTGGGCCCTATATAATTACGGGAGTCCTTAAAAGCAGAGATCGTTTCCCAACTGAAGTCAGTGAGAGGGGTTCCGCGAGCCCTTGCTGGCTTTGAGATGCTGAAGAACCAGAGAAAGGCTGTAAGGAGACAATGGCAGTCTCGAGCTGAGGACCTGTGAGGAAACAGGGACCTCAGTCCAACAGACAAATGGAAGCAGATTCTGCCAACAACATGCGTTAGCCCGGAAACGGATTCTCCCCTGGAGCCCATAGATGGAATGCGACCCAGCCAAGGTTGATTTCAGCCTCATGAGGCTTGAAGCAGAGAAACCAGCTGACCCCACTGGACTTCTGACCTATAGAACTGTGAGATAGCAATTTTGCTATTTTTAAGATGTTAAATTTGTGCTAATTTGCTCAGCAGCAATAGAAACTGATATATTTTATGCTCCCCAAAGACCAGGGGTCATAGGTCAGCTCTTCAAAAGTGATCCTGGGAAGCCTTCCTCTCCTTTAGAAGAGGGGAAAACACAAACACCAGAAGAGAAACAATTCAGCAGACCAGATGTCCTCGCTGATAAAATCCTCACCCTCCTCATCATTTTATCAACCTGAGATTGAATGACAAGGTCATTTTTTGGTCACCCCTTACCAACTGACATCTCTTATAGATGGGCCCCATTTATATAAAAGATCTTAGATTTAACCACATTTGTTCTCAGCTCTAGGATCTCAGCTAACACTGAAACAAAGGGAAAAGTCTCACTTTCACATCCGGTTACACGCACAGCTAGCAGAGTGGCCTTTCTCTCTAGGTTTAACATTCTTAAGACATGCTGGAAGGATTGAGGCTGCTCTGAAAATGCCAGGTGACAGGAGAGGCAGTTCAAGTTCTAGAAAAAGAGTTCACCACCGGGCTGCGTGGAGAGGTCTTAAATAGAGCAGATCCGCCGCAGACATGAGTTAATGTGGGTGCATCGAGGCTTCTAGCCCTAGACTTTGGGTGTGGTGAGACCCCAGGGAAGGCGGCAGTGTGAGGAGAAGGGACTTCAGTGGTTCTGAGTGAGGAATGGCTCACAGGTAGGCAGGATCCTAATGTCTTCCCTATAATGACCCCTGTGAGAACAGGATGAACTGGGACTGTGTAGCTTGAGGAAGAATGATAGTGGGCCCTTCCTCTCTGGGTTTTATGGTTTCAAAGCCTGAATTCCCAACAGATCATGGGTGTGAGGGGAGCAGGGGACAAAGCAGCAGTACTATGATGGAGACCACAGCCTACATGTGGGTGGGCACAGGCCAGCAGGGCCTAGTCCTAGAGGCCACATGCAGGACAGAGTTTGGGTCATTTTCACATCTGCAGGATGAAGTATATCTGGGGAGGGAGGCAGCTTCCTCATGGTCTGTGTCCCAGGTTGCTCCCCTTAAAGAGCATTTTAAGAGCGTGATTTATTTCATAATCTCTTTCAGTTTCCTTTGTTTGGTTAAATCAGTAACTGCTAATTGAGTGCCTACTAAGAGCAAGCTGTGACCATCACTCTAGGAACTAGTGGGTTGCGATACTGTTGCTGTTTAGGGAGTGTGAGATCCTGGTTAGAATCTCCTTCCTGCTAAGAGCTCACTTACTCCACAGAGTGCAGCTGTAGGGTTATTTCAAAAATTCTGTTTTCTTTTTCTACTCATTTCAGGAAGAAGAAGATGAATGCAAAGTATAAAGAAAAAGCATAAAGATAGCTTGATATAGATAGTATTCTTCCTGTTGTCTAAGTTGAAACACCTGGAAACCAGGGCCACTTATGCAGTGTATGTTTTTCATTTGATGATCAATAATGGATAGCCGAGAAAGGCATGTGAGCCCACATCCCCAGCACCTAATGCCATTCCTAACATACAATATAGTGCTTAGTAAATATTTGCTGAATCAATGAATATGGAAAAATGCAAACCAAGCATTTGAAATACCATATTATGCTGCAGTGCTTTCAGCTTCAGCTCCTGGCTAATGAGTAAGGAAGGTCATGGTAAGAGTGTGAGGGCCATCAGAGCTTCATATTTCAACAGCCAGCGCCAGACTCTTAATGCCAGATGGGACGGGATGGGATATTAAACCGCTTCTTATTACCGTGCTGTTGGCCCCATTGCCTCGGTATTATTCTCCAATTGCTTGGTCTCTGTGGGTCTTTGACTTCTTATTACCACCAATTGGAAGCTCCACAAATCATCTTGCTTTCTTTATCCTCTGTCACCTCCAAGCAATCCTGTCATCTCACTCCAGTTAGAGCCACTTCCAATAAGAAGCATGGCAAACTTTCTTTCTACCTCTGTGTGCTCTTCAGGAAAATTATCCTCTGGAAAAGTGAATGCTACAAACGACTTTCAGAATGTATTTAGTCTGAATTTCTCCTGTCTTAACCTTCTCGTAAGCCAGTTACCTTTGCATTGGAGTAGCATTAAGTTCAAGAAGATAGAGGTTCTGGATTTCTTCCTTTGACCAGATGGAAGTCGTTACATCAGAGTGCTGATGACTGCAAAATCTTGGACATATTGTTTTCACAATTAGGAAATGGCAAACACAAAGTTCTTCAGTGCAAAGCCAGCATGTGAGTTCAGCTTCCATTTGCTGCTATAAATTTTCTTCTTGTTACTGCCAGTAAACACCAACTGTTCAAGTGAAATAGTAAATCCAAATGTGCCTGTTGGATGAGAGTAAAAAAAAATTATATGCTGCATAAATGCTGATGCAAAAGGATTCTTCAACACACTAAACCAGTGTAGGATAAAAAGCAGAGAAATAAAATGAGCGAAATGCAGCTCCCACTAAGAACTGGGTAGAAAACACTAAAAAGGGTCTTGAAGGAATGCAGAGTCAACGTATTGTTTAAATATTAAGGAAACAATACATGCAGAATTGGGATATCAGCTCAGTGTCCTACTTTGAGCATTCTGGGTTACCAGCAAATGTAGATATAGATTATACAAAGCTAGGAAAAGAAAAGTGAAGAAAAGTCTCAGTGTTCACTGAAAGCTGATGGGGGTGCATGACCCAGAAGTTTCTTGTTTAATAATCAATCTAACAGCTGGAAACCAAAATCAATAGCTAGTACAATCTGTGATAGGATTTAGCGACATGTTATCTCACGTATTTATTTTGAGGCTGATCAACAAATGTGTGTACTCAGGTGTCTCTGCAGTTTAATTCAATGTTTACCTGGAATTATGATTTTAGAAACAGTTTTGTAAATGCTTTCCCCAAATTTAGCTTTGGATTACTTACATTTATAGTGAAATTGTCTTCTCCATTCCCCCATCATTTTTCTTATAGTGAAAAACTGTACAAAGCGTGGAGCTGGCTGACCTGAGTTCCAGGTTCTGATTTGTCTTGAGCCTTCTTTCTCGTGCAGGTAATAAGGGCCCTGCGCTGAGTTGTGGGGGTTAAATGACTTTTATGCATATAAAAGTCTTAAATAATAATATTATTCCCCTTCCACATTAGGCTTTTCAGACAAGTGATTGAAAAACAGAACACTCAAGTCAATTCTTCATAGCGTGATGAGGCCTTAGGCCAAGAACCCAGCAAATTCCAGCATCTGAGAATGGTGAGGCCTTATCTTCATGGCTAAAATAAGCATTTTAATGTAAAGCAGCCTCTCTTTCCTCATTTTCTTTTGAAGGGAAAGTATTTTCAGAATAATGATTAAAATCTGTCCTTTGTACATCTGAACATGTGGGGAAGATTCAAACTAAAGTCGAGATCTCCTCGATTCCAGTCGAAAGTGTTAACTGGATGTATGAGGACCAGACTCTGCTGGCAAAAACACACCACGGGCTGCTGTCTTGAATGCCTCCACGTGAAGCCAGAGCTAAGTGTCTGACCTGTTTCTGTCATTGAATTAATTGATGTATCTGGTTTAATTGGCCTCTTTTTTGTTTGTTTTTGCAGTTTTTGTTTCAGTGTTGTATTAGTATAGTCAATGTGTTCAAGGGTACAGAAAATACCACTAGTGGCAAATGTATGTGTTCAGAGGAAGAGAAACTGTTAATTTCCAGATCCCAGATTTATGGAAATTTTTAAGTATAAAGTAAAGTGTTGTTTTCTCCTTATGGTTAATTCTGAGTACTTGTAAATGATCAGAGTCTGTATGCATTTATTTCCATAGAAAATAATACCAGCAGAGACACGGCCAAGCCAAGCTGATCCTTGTTGGGCAGATTTGACACAGGCCAACTCAGGGCGAGGCAAACCCAAAAGATAGGAAGTACAAAATAGTAATAAAAAGTCTCAGAAACGTTTTTCCTTGGAAAAGACATCCTAGTCACAATCTACATTAATAGACCAGAAGAGACATGCGTGTTCTATGTATGACACAGCAAGTAAACCAAAAGGTTCACTCTGAATGCTCCATCCAGCTGGACTGAAACCTGAATGGAGGGAACAGTGGCCTTTATTCAAAGAGCCTTAGACTGGGATACAGGGAGCCTAATGTGCCACCCATCTGATGTCTGGTCTTCCTTTACGTGGTTCTGGCAAAGAGACCATCCTGTTAACACTCGAACACCTCTGGAAATGAGAAATTCACAGCTCTATAGCAGGCCATTCTGCCCTTGAAGAGTCTTATTGGAAAACATGACCTTATTTGGGGCCAAGGCCTATTACTCTGTAATTTCTACCAACAGGTCCTATTTCTATCACTTCAGGGGTCATACTCAGGCAGAATCACACTTCCCATGCCAATTAGTCTTTCAAATAATAAGGCAAGACTCAAAAATTTGCCTACATAGTGTTTTAAATAATTGCAAATTAGGTACTGAGATTTAAAGATTAAAAAACTACCCATAAAAATGAATATTTTCAAGTCTTGAAATCTTGGATGGTCTGAAAGCAATGGGGCCACATTCCTGGATGGTCTATAAGGGTGCCCCTTAGCCACGGTTTCACTTTGCGCAGTTTTAGTTACCCATGGTCAAAAGCAATCTAAACATATTATATGGAAAATCCAAAAAGGAAACAATGTACAAGTTTTAAATTGCTTATTGCTCTGAGTTGCTCATGATGGAATCTGGTACTGTCCTGTCCTGTCCTGCTGGGTTGTGAATCATTCCTTTGTCCAGTATGGCCACGCTACAGATGCCACCTGCCCACTAGTCACTTAGAAGCTGTCTCAGTTGTTAGAAAGGGAAACATAATATATATAGGGGGCAGTACTATTCAGGCGTCCACTGTGGGCCAGAGGATTAGAACAGATCCCTGCAGATGAAGGGAGTCTTCTGTCTTGTGGAGCTGACTAGCAGCTGCCATTTTCAGACAGGGAATGTGCTCATGGGTTCACCACAGTCCTCGCTGCTCCTGATTATGTTGCACTAAGCCTGCTTTCCTCACACTGAAATACTGGACTGGCCTCTGGGACACTGCGTTTCTAGTTCTTAATCATGCCCTCTCTTCTTTGCTTCAGGAGATTTGCCCTCAGTTCCCTGTTTTTCCCTTTGGCAGACTGACTTTCAGGCTTACCTGAAGCCTAGACCTGCTGAATGTATACCTAGGAAACTGGCATTCAGTTCCTTCAATCTCACAATCAGTCCTCAGTAGTGTGCCAGGTAAAGATGTAGGGAAAGAACTTAGAATCATTTTACTTTTTTTTTTTTTTTGAGACAGAGTCTCACTTTGTTGCCCTCAGTAGAGTGCTATGGCATCACAGCTCACAGCAACCTCAAACTCTTGGGCCCAAACTATTCCCTTGCCTCAGCCTCCCGAGTAGCTGGGACTATAGGCACCCACCCCAACGATTGGCTATTTTGGGTTGCAGTTGTCATTGTTGTTTGGCAGGCTGGATTCGAACTGCCAGCTCGGTGTATGTGGCTGGTGCCTACAGGTGCCAAGCCCTTAGAATCATTTTAGGTGGAGTGTTATGGGAGTGAGGAGGTGAGTATAGAAGTTATAAAAAGCATGTGAAATTAGAACTGTAGCTTCTCATGCCTGCAAAAGGCCTAGTTCCAGGTAGTTGTTTTTATTTGCAGCAGCGACTCTTTAGGAGGATTTAGACACCTGAGAAACTTATGATGTTTAATTCCTTTGCTATTAAATAAAATTAAACTCCTTGGATAGTGTTGGTGACTTACTATCAATTGGATCACGGTCCTCCATATTCTGGAAAGGTGAAGAGGACCTGATTTTGTTTTTTTTTTTGAGATAGAATCTCACTTTGTCACTCTTGGTAGAGTGCCATAGCAGCATAGCTCACAGCAACCTCAAACTCTTGGGCTCAAGAGATTCTCTTGTCTCAGCTTCCCAAGTAGCTGGGACTACAGGTTCCTGCCACAACATCCGGCTATTTTTAGAGACGAGGTCTCATTTTGGCTCAGGCTGGTCTCAAACCTGTGAGCTTAGGCAATCCACCCTCCTTCCTTGGCCTCCCAGGGTGCTGGGATTACAGGCATGAGCCACTGTGCCTGGGAAGAGGACCTGATTTTAAAGTCTAGCAGATGAGGTAGCTAGCTGAGTGACCTTGGGAAAGTTACTGAAAATCTCTGAGTTTCAATTTCTCCATTTGGAAAATGAGGATAGTAATAGTTATTACTATTACTATTCCTATGTTATGGGAAATTCGTGAAATAATGTACAGAAAGTTGCCCCAGTTCATATTAATCACTCAGTAAGTGTTAACTAATTAATTGCTATTTTAATATTATTCCTATAAAATTGTAGCAGACTGATTCCATGGTGCCCCAGCCCTTCCTGTGTCTGTGCGTACTAGGTCAACTTCTACCTGCCAGCACTTTAAGTCCTGCCTGAAAGTTTCTGATACCTAGTTTTTCTGGCCCTGTACACCATGGCAAAGCTAGAAGTGCTAGGGACTTAGTGGCCCTTCTCTCTCCCCACCACCCACCAGGAGTTGCCCCTACCAGTGACAGATGGGAGTGGGTGGAGTGGGCGGAAACTCCAGCTCCCTCATTTCTTGAAGAGATGACTCTGAGGCATGCGCACTGGTGGTCTACCAGAGCTCCCCACAGTGGGCTCAGCTCTCCTTGCCCAAAGTTGCTGCAACTTGTTGACAGCAATTTAACTCAGCATAAGCTCATATTATCAGCAAAGAGCAAGAGTTTGGCCTCCCCGATCCCATTTGAATAGTTTAAGAAATGTACATCTATGCCTATTTTCTTAAGTGTTCTTATTGCCTAGGCTGTTGATGAATTCATAAATTTAGGCACTCCTCCCCCCAGCCTCCCAAAGTACTGGGATTACAGGTGTGAGCCACCATGCCCAGTCTCTACTTTTTTTTAAAAAAGTTTTTCAGGTACAGTAAAATTCACACTTTTTAGGTGTGTGGCTCTATGACTTCTGAAAAACAATACAGTTGTGTAAGCACACTGCAGTCAAGATCTAGAACCTTTCCATCACTCAGAAATTTCTCTCTTGTACCTTTGGTGATCAATTCTCTCTCTACCCCCAGCTCCAGGCAAGCACTGTCCTTATAGTTGGTCTTTTCCAGCAGATTATTAAAATGAAAGAACAGGGCAGGTAATCTTTTAAGTCCGGCTCTTTTCACTTAGCATAATGCATTTGAGTTCAACCACATTGTTAAGCTCATTATTGCAAAGAATTTTTTTTTTTTTTTTTGCTATTTCCCGGCTAGAAATATCTTATTGCAGGTTTTACATGCGTGTCTAGGTTCCATTTTGGATTGGTTTTCTATATGAGGCAAGGGATGGGTTAAGGATCACGTTATACACATGAATGTCTGTTTCAGCACCATCTGTTGAGAAAACTGTCATTCTGTATTGAATTACCTTGTTTCCTTAATTGAAAGTTGATTATCCTTATATTTGTGGGTCTATTTTGGATTCAGTTCTATTCTTGTGTGTGTTATGTGTCTATCCTTTCATCAATATGTATGCTCTTGATTCTGTAACTTTATAATTAAGTCTTTAAGTCAACTTTGTTCTTCTTTATTAAATTATTTTCACTATAGTTTCCTTTGATTTTCTATAAAAATTTAGAATTGGCTTGTTGAATTTTACAAAACAGCTTGCTTGGATTTTTGATTCGGGTTGCATTGAATCTATAAGTTAATTTGAGAAGAATTGATACCCTAGCAATAGTGAGTCTTCCTGGACACATCATTTTTTTTTTTTTTTACCTGGGATTAAAAAAATCCAGATGACTGCACTGGATGTGAGCCATTGGTAAACAATTCATACAACTTTAACCCTTACAGGGAATATTATCACTTACTGTGGTATTCTGAACTTAGGAGTCTAAACTTTTACCATATTTTTAACATGGGTTTGCTATGTAACTTTGCTGTTAATGCTCTCTTACTGCAAATAGGGTAACCAACTCTACCATTTCAAATTGGCCTACACAATGTCACTAAATTTGTGACATGGAATTTAGCAAATACAACAAAAAGACTTTAAATGGCTTTGTATGTTGAGGCTTACTTTTTGTGCCTTTGCTAGTGCCTAAGAATATGTCTGCTGAAGAACAGGTGATGTGTGGAGAAGAGCCAGCTTGCCTACTCATCCCAGCCAAAAGTGGTTTTAGGTAGCTGATAGCCAGTGGCTGCCCCCCTCCATATACAAACAGGACAGGCAAGATCACTTACTGCCTAGCCAACCACTCCAAATGCAGGAGCTGTGAATATTTATCATTGTGTAGGCCACTGAGAGTTTGTGTTTGTTTGTTCCACAGCATCACTGTGGCAATAGATGACCAACACATCTAGGGGACAACAGGCTCTTTGAACTTGTTACAAACAGCATTGTAGAGTAACTTACCAGCATAGGGCAGTGCTTAATTGAATATAGCTTATTTCATGGGTTAATCATGTCAATTATTTTTTCTCATCATTTTTAATGATATTTGTGAACTAGTGCCCTCTTAACTACCTCTACCATCTGAATGAAGTAAAACTATAAAACTACAAAGAACATCTCCATTCCATTTAATTTTTGTTCTTATTTTCAAGGAGGTTATATTGTCTTAACCCTTTTGGTACGTGATTGAGCATCCCAGCTGTGTAATAGTAATGGATTTACAGGAAAGGGTCAAAAGAAAGACCAGCAACAAAAATTGATTAATCAACTTCTTTTTTCCCCATCAAAGTTCTTAGAACTATTTGCTGAATTGAGTTTTTAAAATTATTTTTACATTTTTTAAATAGCTGTTCTTTAGGATAGGAATACCATGGCATAAAGACAAGAGTTGTAACATGTTTAAGACATATTTATGAAGACTAACTGCTAACTTGGCTGTATTTGAAATGTATTCAGCTCCTTCCCACTGTGCTGCCCGGAGTTGCTGCTACTGCTGTTCCCTGGCTGGCCCCACAGGCTTGGAGATGAACGTAGGTGTGTAACCCACATCAAAGTGCACTTAGAAATACTCTAATTTGTATTTCTCAGGGCATTGGCAGCTGACATTTCTAATTACTGAGGTGTGCTTAGAGCAGAGGCTCTTAACAAGAGGAGGGTTTTACATATATAACTTGAATTCCAGAATCTTCTTTTGGAGCCAAAGAGAAGATAGACACCCATCCCACAGCCATGCTGCCATCCAGAGCAGTACCTCCTTAAAGAGGAGCCTCCAGGGCCCAAGGACAGAACTCTGCCACCAGCACCCAAAGTAGCCTGGAGTCCATGAGATTTTGGCCCCTGGAAGTTGTCTCATGGGGTTTATTTTGTTCACTCACCACTAACTTCACATTGCCTCCTTGATACATGAAAATAGACTGAATAAACCAAATGTGGTTTAGATTTAAGTTCTAAGGGAGAGCACTCTGAAGCCAGTCCAGAGCTATCTTCATAATTCAAAGAGAACAATCAAAAGAAAATATCAGGTTTGTGAAACATTCTAAAAAAACGCAGCAGACCCAAGCTGAGACCCTTCACCAGTGTGTTTACACGAAATGACTAAATCAAAGCACATTCTATAAAGATGGCAGGAGACAGAGAGTGGAGTGGAATCACATTCACTTGGATTCAGATCCCTTCTCTGCCCCTTGCCGGCTATGGGACTAGACTCTCAGCATCCTCAACTCTAAACTGGAAATGATGATAGAACTTACTTCTAAAGATCATCAGGAGCTTTAAAGGGAATAATGTGTAGAGTGTGTTTGAAGTTGCCTTTTTGCAGTTAAGTACTCAGTAGATGGTAGTTAATATGGATGCCACTATTTAGAGTGAAAATGCTAATGATGTGATGTGACCTCAAAAACAACCAGAATACAAAGTTGGATTTGCAGCATAATTAACACTATGCAGAAAAGAATAATAGAGAAAAGGGCAGAAATATGTCCAAATGTTATTGTGGGAATTAGGGCAGTGAGATTATTGGTGGTTTCCCTTTCTTTTCTATTTTCCAGTTTATGCTATAATGTTATACTATGTTTATGGTTAAGATAATTAAAAATAAATGAAACTTATGTAGAATAGCTTACCAAGTAGTTTAACCTGAATCCAATCACAACGAAACAATCATATAAAACCAGACACTGAGACATTCTGAAAGACAATTTCCTTGAACTCATCAGAAAAAATATCTTTTTTAAAAAATGAAAAGTGCAAAGGCAGGAGAACTGAAAAACTGCATTATTATTAAAGAGGCCAAAGGAATGTAGTAGCCAAATACAATGTGTGAATCCCAATTGGATCCTGCATCAGAGAAAAAAATATGAAAAGTCTATTTTGGGGAAATTAATGTGGCCCATATATTAGATGATATATATTAGTTTTTTGGCCATAATAATTAAAATGTTATGTAGTAAAATGTCCTTATTAGAAAGTGCATGCTGAAGTGTTCATGAGTGACAGGTCACAATATTAACTATATATCTCATTTCATCTATTAGTTATCGGACTTGTAGCATACTACCTATGACTAAAAATGGTAGGCTTTTAAAGTGATTTTACATCTAATTCCTGTGAGTGTCACAAGCAGCCAGTTGGAAAATAATCATGTAGTGTCATGACAGAGTGTTCAATGTAATTCCCAGAGGACTAAAACCATGCCATTCAGACATGTATGATGTGTGTGCATATGCATGTGTGTGTGTGTGTATTTGAGTGAGTATATATGCGTGTACGTGTGTGTGCGTATGCATGTGTGTATGCATGTATGTGTGTGTGTATGTGTGTGTATTTCCTCCTTACCTGGTGGTGTTTCAAAGGAGGAGATAAAGTACAAATTGGCACCCATCCAACTCTGGATCCCCTTCATTTTCCTTCTAGCCTCCAGGGTCATTTGGACAGATAGGAAGCATGTGCCAATATGTGCATTTCTGGTGTTTTAGGAGGACTAACAAGGACAGGAAATTTCCTAAGCTACAAGAATAAAAGAGAGGGATTGGGGAGACTTCTTTCCTCCCTGACCCACCAGTAAGACCTGGTACAGAGAGAAAAGTTAGAATGAAACTGCTCAGACACCCTTTCAGCCATCTCCAACCTTACAGCCAGCCACACTGGAAGAACATCTGAAGAATTTCAAAGGATGAGTGTGGGCATTCCCAACAGTTCAATGACTTTATCATTCCAAAGCAAAGTGCTCCTTTTGAGTATACTTATTATGAATTGTTTACAGACCATATCCAGCAGTTGTCTGCCTGAGTCCATAATAAATTCCATGCCACTCCAGCACGTCCCTGACGTTTGTAGCTGCACCACTCTGGGCTTCAGTGAAATGAATGTGGCTACCCATTGCTACTTTGTTCAGTTCCTTTACAAGATCCAGAATCGTCATAAGCTCACATGAACTGACAGAGCTTCTTTGCTTGGCTGAATTCTGATGTCTGAACCTTGTGAACAAAAATAGCACTGCACAGGGGCAAGTGCCATCTAATCACAGAATGAAAACCACATGCTTGTTTGCAACCCACCTCGTCTCTACAGAGAGTGTGCTGACAAGAGGCATACACATTTTAAGAAAGGAAAACCTGTATTACAACAAAGATATTTGTATCAGAATGTTTACTGCAGCCCAATTCATAATTTCCAGGTCATGGAAGAAGCCCAAGTGCCCATCGATCCACGAATGGATCAACAAACTGTGGTATATGTACACCATGGAATACTATGCATGCAGCCCTAAAGAAAGATGGAACATCCTTCATGTTCACATGGATGGAACTGGAAAATGTTCTTCTTAGCAAAGTATCACAAGAATGGAAGAAAAAGTATCCAATGTACACACCCCTATTATGAAATTAATGTATAGCTTTCATATGAAAGCTATAACCTAATAACAGCCTAAGAATATGGGGAGGGCAGAGGGAGATGGGAGGGGGGGAATGGGTGGAGGGCGGAGGATTGGAGGGATCACTTCTGTGGTTTATCTTACAAGGGTACAAGTGAATCTTTCTAAGAGTAGAATATGAACGTTTTAACACAATAACTAAGAAAATGACATGAAGGCTACGTTAACCAGTTTGATGGAAATGTTTCAAATTGTATGTGAAAACATCACTCTGTACCCCAGAAGTGCATTAATGTACATAGTTACCATTCAATAAGAAAATAAAAAAAAAAGATGTAGGAAAAAAAGATATTTAACAGACATATAGACATGGCTTCACAAATACTAGTAACATTTATTGAAATGTTCATGGTTCGGATATTAAATTTAATTATTTTACTCTTTCTATCCAATTCTAAGACATGAAGAAAATTAAACACCCTCAAAATAAAATGGTAGACAACAAGAATACCTATTAATTATCAGTCATCTAATATGGAATCCAGCTTTATGATAAACCAGTACTTCAATTTAATTTTTTTAACTATGGTAAAATACATATAAGATAAAATTATGTTATATAATAAAATGTCTCAATCATTTTTGGTATGTGTGGTTCAACAGTGTTAAGCATGTGCACACATTGTTTCACGACCTATCTCTAAAGCTCTGTTCATCTTGAAAAATTAAAACTCCATGCCTGTTAAACAACTCCCCATTTCCCTTGCCACTGGCAAACATTATTCTCCTTTCTGTCTTTGTGAATTTACCTCACATAGGTCCCTTGCACCAGGCGTGATGAAGCAAAGTCTATGTCATGAAGTATTAAGTGACTTCATTTATCTCCCTGAGCTGGTTCAGCTTTAAATATTTCCCTTTACTGACCTCAGTAAGGAATAGTTAATCACTTTCTCATTTATTACTCACTTTAAGAAGAACCTTCTGTGTTCTTCTGAGGTGTTTAGAAATGTGAAAGTCTGAGGAAATATCACAAGGACATGGCAATATCCATTTTCTTCACAAACTTATAGTCTAGTTGAGGCAATTGCCTGAAATCCCCACTATTGTATTAATTCTTAAGCTTAAAGTATTTTCTCCAAAAGGATACTGTTAAAATATGAACATATTTTAAGATATAGGAAGCCTTAAGTGATGTGTTTTCCTATTAAAATTGGTTCAAATATCAAATATTTCCTGTATTCTACTTGAAGACAGAGAATGAATTTGAAAGAAATACTTTGTTTTAATTGCTGAATGAAAAAAGCTCACAAAACTAATATTTTCATATCCTTAAAATATTGAAAAGTGGTATACGAAGAAAATGAAAATTTACCTATTGCCAAGTCCAAACAAAGGATTTTACATACACCATTTTATTTCCATATCCATAACATTTATAATAAGAATGTGTTATGATTCTCAATAAACAAAAAGAAATGCTTATTTCCATGTGCCATTCTAAGTTCATTTGAGCACTGAGGCAAGAATTAGCCCTGATTCCTGATTTCTGTTATTCTTATTACATAAGTTTTGCTAAGATTTTTATCTTCCATCTGTATGTACCCAGGAAACTCATATCTTAGTGTTGGGAATTAACTAACTACAGGAAACACACCTGTGCTTCCAAAAGTACTGTAGATTTAACTTTTACTTGCTTTTATTTTCTAAAAGAAGAAAAGAAAAGTAAATAATACAAAAAGACAGAGACTAAGAATAATAGCGGAAAAATACTGTTACGTCTTTGTGGGTTCAGAAGATTATGTTTTATCATTCTTTTCTTTGAGATATTTACCTCTATATCAATTAAATATATATAATATCAAAATTTATATTTCAGTATACTGGAGATAACTTTCTAAAGAATGTCGAAACAATGGTCAAATGTATACCTACATCACACATAACTGAACATACTACCACATTTTGATAGGTAAACCTAGGTTACCATCTAGAGGTAATGTCTTAGAAATGCAGGCACAGACTCCCTGGGTCCCCAGGAGTTAATCCACGAATCCAAAAATTACAACAGATTGTAAACAATGACAAACAATGTCACAGGCAAGAATCACAACTTCTTTCAGGATCCAGTGGTCTAACTGCATTCAGCTAGGCTCAAGGGCGTATATACAGATAAAGATAGATTACAATGGTGCTTGATAAGAGTGTTATGCACTAAATATTCACACATGTAATGCTTCATGAAGCTGTGAGTGATGCTACCTTCAGAGCTGCGTGGGAAATAGTTCATTATTTTTATTTCAAATTGGACTCTAGATGATAAATATCTTTCCAATTAGCATTGGAAAACTAGCAGGTTTAAGAAACAATGACACTGAGAAAAAAATGGCAGTAAGAAAATTAAAATAATTGACTATGACTCAGATACAAGTTCACAGATGGTTCTTTTCTGAGGGTAGGAGACCCTTGAAATCATGATGTAATAGACTCGGTTTTTCTCCTGGTGTTTGCCTATGCTCTGATGCTAACCTTTGCATGCTAGTAACCTTTTAAAATAATTCCACAGGAAGGAGCACTGTTAAAATGCAAAATTATTAGTAGGTACATAAATTCATGATCCAGGTTTCTTTGAGTCAGGAGGGAATGTAAGGAACTAAGATAAGGAACAGGTACACATCCCACAACCTCCCCTGAGCATCTCTAGTGTGCTAGTACCTCTACAAGCCACAAGAGCCAAAGCGTATAAGGATCTAATAGGGAATAATTGGCAAGTAATAATAATCCAGAATAAATGGCATAATAGAGACCTGCACACAGTCTTTGTGAGCAAGGAGTGAAGAATTAATAGCTGGCAATGGGAGTTAAGAGAAGCTTTATGAAAGAGGTATCAATCGAACTTGGCATTGACTTATGAGTAAGAGCTTAGCAGATGTTCAAGAAGGAGATGATCAAAGGCCAAAAAACTGTTCTGCTTGAAAAACAGTAAGAAGCTTTACACTTTCCAAAGAAGTCAAGCTCGTGCGTAATGTTGCAGTAAAAGGCTGTGGGCAACCAGAGAGTAATATGCACAGCTGACAGGCAGTAAGTGGAACTACAGAGCTCACTAACAGAAAGGATAATTAGGAAGGGGGCAGAATCCATCTAACACACAAGCTATTGATTTATCATATGCTTCGTTTCTGTATTTTTATAATATTATCTGATATCATCATTGAAAGAATCAGCCACTCAAAGTTAAATTCCATTAGTGCATTTTGTCAATTTGGGTCACTATGGAATTACTGCTCAGAAAAGTACCTGACACATAGTAGCACCTGAATAAATATGAAAATCTTTATAAATTCAAACTTACAGCCATTCAGAAAACATTTATTGAGCACTTGCTGTGTGCTGTCACTGTAACATTTAAGAGGATTTTTGACCCTCCTTACTGAGATCAAGTTTAAGATAAATGGTAACTATAACTGGTGACAGACAAGCTTCTCACATCCCTGGAAAATCTACTATAACAATACCGCTCAGTATGGTAGCCACTAACCACATGTGGCTATGGGGCATCTGAAATGTGCCTGTTCCACCTTGAGAAATGCCAGGAGTATGAAATAGACATGAGAGTTTAAAAGCTTGGTACAAACAAAAAGGAATGTAAGAAATCTCCTTGAAAAATTCTGTATTTGGCTCGGCGCCTATGGCTCGATCGGCTAAGGCGCCAGCCACGTACACCTAGGGTGGAGGGTTCGAATCTCCAGCCCGGGCCTGCCAAACAGTAATGATGGCTGAAACCAAAAAATGGCCGGGCCTTGATGGCAGGCGCCTGTGGTCCCAGCTACTTGGGAGGCGGAGGCAGGAGACTCGCTTGAGCCGTGGAGTTGGAGTTTGATATGAGATGTGATCCCATGGCACTCTACCAAGGACGACAAAGTAAGACTGTGTCTCAAAAAAACAAAAGAAAAAGACAAGCAATCCCTGAATATATACAGCTGGTGAAAATGGATTTGAGCCATGTTGTATGAATGAACACAATATTTTTCATGA
>CAUYQV010115589.1:0-17999 GCA_963574575.1 Galagoides demidoff
TAATAAACCTTAGCTTATTGTAACATTTATATTTTATAAAACATTCTAAACTTTTTGACTTTTTTATAATAACTTAGCTTGAAACAAACATTATGCAAATGGACAAAATATTTTCTTTTTTTTTTTGGAGACAGAGCCTCAAGCTGGCCCCCTGGGTAGAGTGCCATGGCATCACAGCTCACAGCAACCTCCAACTCCTGGGCTCAAGTGAGTCTCCTGCCTCCACCTCCCAAGTTGCTGGGACCACAGGCGCCTGCCACAATGCCTGGCTATTTTTTTTTGGTTGCAGCCATCATTGTTGTTTGTTGGGCCCGGGCTGGATTTGAACCTACCACCTTAGGTGTATGTGGCTGGCGCCTTAGCCACTTGAGCCACAGGCGCCGAGCCGCGATGAACATTTTGATACAAATACCTTTATTGTAGTGTGGTTTTTGGTCTTCTGGATATATACCTAGTAGAGGAATTACAGGATCAAATGGCAGGTCTATTTTTAGTTATTTAAGTGTTCTCCAGATGTCTTTCCAAAAGGAATGTATTAGTTTGCAATTCCACCAGCAGCGCAGACGTGTTCATTGCAGCCCAATTCATAATTGCTAGGTCATGGAAGAAGCCCAAGTGCCCATCGACCCACGAAGGAATCAATAAATTGTGGTATATGTATACCATGGAATACTATGCAGCCATAAAGAAAGATGGAGACTTTACCTTCTTCATGTTTACATGGATGGAGGTAGAAAATATTCTTCTTAGCAAAGTATCTCAAGAATGGAAGAAAAAGTATCCAATGTATTCAGCCCTACTATGAAACTAATTTATAGCTTTCATAGGAAAACTATAACCCAACTTTAGCTCAAGAATATGGGGAAAGGGGAGGGGAGGGGAGGGTGAGGATGGGTGTAGGGAGGGTGAATGGTGGGATTACGCCTATGGTTTATCCTATAAGGGTACATGTGAATCTCTCTAAATGTAGAATACAAATGTCTTAACACAATAACTAGGAAAATGACATAAAGGCTATGTTAACCAGTTGGATGAAAGTATTTCAAATTGTATATAGCAATAGCACTCTGTACCCCATGATAGCATTAATGAACACAGATATGATTTAATAAAAAAATAAAATAAAAAATAAAACATCATTCTACCATAAAAGAAAAAAAAAAAGATTATGGTATACCCATATGACAGCCACTAGAGCTCATGTGAAAATGCGACGTGTTGAAGCAGATCTAAAATGATAAACATGGTCTAAGACCGATTTTGAAGATCATATTGAAAATATAGAAGACGTGGAAGGAGCAGAGTGAAACACTAAGGGAAGAAGGAAGGCAGGCATCGGCTGTCTGATGCTACACAGGTCACAAAGACGGGGAACGCAGCCTCTAGGGAGTTCAGAGACCAGGTCACTAGTGACCTTGGGGAAACTGTTTTGCTGGCATAGTGGGGAAAGAAAGCTAGTGGATTAGGACAAGAAATGAACCTAACCACAAATGCCAAATGCTTCTCTAATGACTGCCACTTGTGACTATCATGTTAGTCACTCATTCTTCTTTGGACAATGCTAGATAAATACTGACAAATTTGTATTCTCAGAATCCCCCTTATTCCTGGGTTCAAAACCATGTAACCTTCTTCTGGCAATTCCTTTCTCCTGCTAAGACATAATGCAATCAATTGAGTTTCAGCTTTCTGACACGAGTCACTGTTGAGTTTAGAGCTGGCGGTCTCAGGGACTTATACAGGGGCTCTCACCTGCCATACTTGATGTTTTCTAGTTTCATTCTCTAATTTACCGTGCTTCTTTACTAACTATACAAATCTTCCACACACACATGCTATAAATGTGACAATAAAAAAATAAAAATCTAAGTTGAAGAACCAATATTCTAGGTCTTAAGCTACCAAGTACAAAATGAATAAAAAACAAAACACGTCATAGTATATACCACAAAAAAAAAAAAAATCACTGCATACACAAGAGGTTTATAAGGAAGACAGATGTAGATTTTATACCCCAAAGATATAAAATACAGAGCCCAATCAAATGTATTTTATTAATGTATAGTACCTGGATGACATCAGCCTAGTTCTTTTACACAAATACAAACAAAAATCTACTATGACAACATGAAAAAATGTTAAGTGAAGGACTTTGCATAGTACCATTATCAGCTAGTGAGAACTTTAAACCAAAAAACAACAATAAAACAATGGTCACCAGTAAAATGATTTTGCCTTCTAAAGAACTGCTATCTAAAATGACTAGTAGGATTCCCAACTCCACAAAGCTTACTATCTTATATGGTCTTAAAACACGTAATTTCTCCACTTGGCTTACAATCACTAAACTCTCAGTCCTCCTGTACTGTAATGAACTGGATGGCACGTTACAAGTGCTACAGATGGAAGATAATCAGTTAAACATCAGTCCTGCACCATGGGTGATGGGGCTGATTAAACCCTGTCATGTTGACTCTGCTGTCATGAACCACTGAAATTTGGAATTATCCTTAAGTTTATATGGGGCACCCTCAGAAACCAAAGCGAGAGAAGATGCATCTGTAGAAGAGTTCCTCTTTATTAACTGGGGGGAAAGTGTGCTTTCTTCCCATGATGATATATTTGAAAGGACTGACACTTCAGTTAGAGATTTGGTGTGAAAACTCAATGTAAAATACACATAAACAGATTTATGCCCTTTGCTAAAAAAAGGTACTACATGAAAGAAAAGTCACATGTTACATATATCAGGGACTATTATTATGACTCATTACTAATTGAAGACAGTAATAAAGCAGTTATTCTCCATCACAATATAGGTAAGATTTTTTTTTAAATTTTATTAAATCATAGCTGTGTACATTAATGTAATCATGGGTGCAATGTGCTGATTTTATATACAATTTGAAATATTTTCATCAAACTGTTTAACATAGCCTTCATGGCATTTTCTCAGTTACTGTGTTTAGACATTTATATTCTACACCTAGTAAATTTCACATGTACCCTTGTAAGATGCACTGAGGTGTGGTCCCACCAATTGCCCTCCCTCTACCCAGCCTCTCCCCTTCCCTGTAAGATTTTCTTTAATTTAATACAGCATCATAAACTCAAAACAGACATCAATAATTTAATTTGCTATTTTAGGCTCAGCTCCTATAGCTAAGCAGCTACGGCACCAGCCACATATACCAGAGGTGGAGGGTTGAAACCCAACCCAGGCCTGCCAAACAATGACAACTACAACCAAAACATAGCCAGGTGTTGTGATGGGCAACTGTAGTCCCAGCTCCTTGGGAGACTGAGGTAAGAGGATCACTTTAGCTGAGGCACTCTACCAAGGGTGACATTATAAGACTCTGTTTCAAAAAAAAAAAAAAAGAAAGAAAGAAAGAAAAAAGGCTCAGCACCTAGGGCACCAACCACATACACTGGAACTGGCAGGTTTGAATCCAGTCTGGGTCTGCAACAATGACAACTACAACCAAAAAATAGCCGGGAGTTGTGTGGGTACCTGTAGCCCCAGCTACTTGGGAGGCTGAGTCAAGAAAATCGCTAAAACCCAAGAGTTTGAGATTGATGTGAGTGGTTATGCCACAGCACTCTACCCAGGTCAACTCTGTCTCCAAAAAAAAAAAAAAAAAAATTGCTATTTTATTATTTTATTAAAATAGGCTATCAAAGACACTTAGAGAAAGATTTTGTTTTATACTTAAACTATACTTAAACACAGCATGTTCTCTATTTTCTAACACGATGTAACCTAAAGCCTTAACACTTAAACTAGGCATTCTGGAGGGATATGTGAGACTTGAAAAACATTGTCCCTGCCTACAATCCTACTAAGGACAAAAGTCACTCACCAAATAAGTATCAAAGTGATAAAGTGGAAACCAAAGCTTAAATGATAAGGTGACGTGTGAGATGGATTTCAAAGGAGATCAGGGACTCATACCACTGGCAGACAAAATGGCCTCGAGCCCAGGACTAGAAGCTGGAAACCGGTGGATGAAGGTAAAGAGCCTGAGCAAAAAGTAAATAACACGGCTACTGAAACGTATGGAAGTGATGGAAGAAAGCCACCTGCCAGGCAGAAGGATGTAAGCACTGTGTGCTCACGTTAGGGGCAAATACAACACGGAAAACTGATGACATGACCAGGCAGGCAGCAGGGGACACGAGAGACGGAGCACACAGCTGTGAAACGGACGGGCACCTGAGTCCACTAGCTACAGTCTATGGTCGATGCGACCCCAGGGAATCAAAGCTACATACAGAACAGCAAAGGTTAACATCTTAGCTGCTGAATTTACACATACTATGTGATTACCTTTTATTGTACCGTTTTCTTTTTTTTTTTTGAGACGGAGCCTCAAGCTATCCCCCTGGGTAGAGTGTCATGGCATCACAGCTCATAGCAACCTCCAACTCCTGGGCTCAAGTGAGTCTCCTACCTCCGCCTCCCAAGTAGGTGGGACCACAGGCGCCTGCCACAACGCCCGGCCATTTTTTGCTTGCAGCCATCATTGTTGTTTGGCGGGCCCGGGCTGGGGATTCGAACCTGCCACCTCAGGTGTACGTGGCTGGCACCGTGGCTGGCACCCTAGCCGATTGAGCCACAGGCACCGAGCCTATTGTACCATTTTCAATGCCCTCTCAAAGAAAGCCTCTAAGTGAACGATAAATAGTTATATATACATAATATATTTGTCTACACTGAATCCTAAGTTATAATTTTTTGTTTTTGGTTATTGAAACATTTTATAAAATTTTTGACCAAGGAGATATTATTTTTATTCTAAATTTCTAAATTTATTTCTAAATTTTATTGTAAATTTCTAAATCTGTTCTAAATTTTTTTCTCTTCTTTCATAATATTATACATTAGCAGACTTCACCACTTTCTTCTCTAATGTATCTTGCCCTATTCCTTTAACCTGTGATTGTAAATTACTCTCTGAAAAATGTCTCACATAAAAAAATCTTTAAACATATGACTGGAGATTTTAAGTTTTAAACCTTAAAGAAGATCTAAATGTTCCAATGCCATTGCTTTTTGCTCTATAAAAACTAGTAAGAAATACTGGGTAATCATGTTACTGATAACATCAATAACAGATTCTACATGAAAATGGATATACGAATAGCTTTGCATAATATGCATATATCAGAACTAGCAATAATCATTATTGACTTAACACACACAGGATGAATAATCAATAAACACATGGGGGAAGTTACAGACACAGCTTTATAATCAGTTTGAAATATTCTTTCAAGTTTGGTGCCTATAGCTCAGTGGCTAGGGTGCCAGCCACATACACCGGAGCTAGTGGGTTCAAATCCAGCCCAGGCTTGCCAAACAATAATGACAAGTACAACCAAAAAATAGCTGGGTAGTGTGGTGGGCGCCTGTGGTCCCAGCTACTTGGGAGGCTGAGGCAAGAGAATCGCTTAAGCCCAAGAGTTGGAGGTTGCTATGAGCTGTGATGTCCTGGCACTCTACCCAGGGGGACATAGTGAGACTCTGTCTCAAAAAAAAAAAAAAAATTCTTTTATTCAGTACATTTTTTTTTTTAATGTATCAAGAACACTTTTAGGCACCAAAGAACCCATGAGATAAAAGGTGATTTCTATTCTCGGAGAGCTCAGTGGGGGAAGCAGAGAGAAAACCAAAGAAACGACTTTGAGGTCTGGTCAAGTTTCTCAGACCTGAAAGGGTAAAACAAGAAGGAAATAGAAGAAAAGAATGAAGAATACCCCAGCAGATAAGAAAGTGTACGGAGAACTTTAAGTGAGATGGCATGGCAGATCAGAAACACCAGGAGAAAAAAAAAGAGAAAACAGAAAGGAAAAGAAGGGGAAAGAGGGAGCTCCCTGCAGGGTGGAAAAGGACAGGGGACACACCACAGGGCTGGGATGGTCCAGAACTGCAGCTGAGCTGCGGTCAGTTCCATAAGAGCAAAGGGGAGTATTAAAGAGCTGGACTTCCTCCTAAGGTCGATCAGAAACCATGACCAACTCCTTAAATAGCTATAAGCAGGAGGGACGTCATCACTTTAACACGGTAGTTATGAGCTGGGGTTACAGAATCAGACTGCCTGAATTTAAATTTCAGTTCTGCCACTCAAAAGTCAACGTGAATTTAGAGCAATTACTTAAACCCCTTATGCCTCTGTTTTCTCATCCATAAAATGGGGATAATAACACAACTTACTTTATAGAACTGTTGCAGGAACCAAATGAATTAATATATCAAAAGTGTTTAAAACAGTGCCTGGTAGCTTAATAATTGCTATTAATATTACCGTATGTATTAGATTTGCATTTTTGAAAGGTACAGAATGGAAATAAGAGAACAGAATAAGTTATGTCTGGAATGATAAGTTCTCATCTTCATTTTCCGCAATGCCATGTAATAACAATTTGGATGTTTAAGAAGGGAAAGTACAGAGGCATGCACTCTTAACATTAAAATAAGAGATTTTCATTTTCCTGTATGGTACAATCTAAAGAAAAAGAGTTCAAACTAGACAACTTTGAAAATTTTTTTCCTAACCACGATTCCTTCAGATCACCAAGAGTGATGAAAAGGAATTACTTACCAAAGGGTTAATCTGTGGTGTTTAATGTTTCAGCTTTGTCCCCCAGCAGAGCTCTGAATACAGTCCTTTTCCATATTCCCAGAACACAGTCCCTCAGAAATGATATGGTGGACACTTGCCTACAACTGTGCCCTGAATTAGTTGCAATGCTAGTAAAAGGGGGGAAAGAAAGATGTGCAAATTTAAACTTAGACTTGTGCACATGTATCATCAGATTTGCAAAAAACATATGCAAAAAGGTACTTCTAGGGTGGTGCCTGTGGCTCAAAGGAGTAGGGCACCGGCCCCATACCATATACCGGAGGTGGTGGGTTCAAACCCAGCCCTGGTCAAAAACTGCAAAAAAAAAAAGGCATTTCTAATGCTACCTAATCTATGATGGGATACCAAGACAGACCACGATGCAATCCTTTATGAACAACTATAAACTGCAAACACACAGATTTAGTTTTTCAAGTCACTTTGCTTGCTGTGAAGCAGGAAAAAGCAGCACAGTAATTCAAAGGACCACCAGAGTATTTAAAAGCTATAAAACATAAATGATCTGTTGTAGGCAATTAATTTTTTAAAAATTAACCTAGGGCATGGGACAATTAATAGGTCCAATGGTCCATAAAATATTTTCTACTTAAGAATTCAACATCCTTCCGAGGAAACTATTAATGGCAGACCAAGTACCAAATTCTAAATCCTACATATCCATAAAAATACCATATGCTATTCTCCACATAGTCCCACAAGATGATTAGTCCAAGGTTCACACTGGGATGTACAGAAGGCCGCAGGGAAGATGGATAGCCACTGACGTTTTGAACAGTTTATCAACATAAATTTTGCCAGACAACAAACATTACAGAAGATATGAACCTTTCTGTCATTAGCTGAAGCCAAAATACGTACAGCCAATTTTCCCTCTTTGATAATTGACTCTTATTTTAGTTCACAAGTGGTAAATTTTTATACAAAAAAGAAATTTCAGAGGTAAGTGAATCAATACTGGATTTAAGTCCAAGATACATTAAAAATGCAAAAGTTTGCATAGTAAAAGCTCAATGAACATTATAGAGTAATCTAAGTACATGTGACTTTTAAAAAGGCAGCAATAGCCAGGTGGAATGGGAACCTGCCCGCAGCGTCAGCTACTTGGGAGCCTGAGGCAGGAGGATCACAAGTTCAAGCATGGGGAGGATAGCAAGACACCCCTCTCCATAAACAAGCAATAAAAAATACATCCAAAGGTAAGATGCCAGGATACTAAAATTACATCAAAGTAAAAGATGACGTCCGAAGTACATATATTACTTTCTACTATATTATACTTGAAGCCTCTATAATCCTAAAGATTTAAGGCCCCATAACCCTGAAGAATATACATCCTCTGTGAGAAAAAAAAACATTGGGAGATTTCACAGGTTTACTATGAAAGCCCTTTTATTTACCTTTTTTTCCTTTGTTTGTTTGTTTTGTTTTTGAGACAGGGTCTTGCTTGTCACCCAAGCTGGAGTTCAGTGGCACAATCATACCTCATAGCAGCCCCAAACTCCTAGACTCAAGCAATCCTTCTGCTTCAACCTTCTGAGTAGCTGAGACTACAGATGGTCACCACTACATCAGCTAATTTTTTTTTAAATTTTTTTATAGAGATAAAGTCTTGCTATGTCTCCAGGCTGGCCCTTTTAATTTTTAATTAAATAATGAAGACAGCAAATAAACAGTATCAATGATATTTTAAATTAAGACTGCATATGACTAATTCCTAGCTCCCTTGCCTTGGCTTATAAAGTTTTAAGATTTTCCTTCATCAATATCCAATTAAGACACTTTAAATTCTGCTTTGCAGTAAATAATCTTCCATTCTGTCTTTTCCTATGCCTTGTCTTCCATAACCTTTCAATGTCTAATTATATGACCAAGTTGTTGACTCTCCTGACTTCCTGGGTTAGAAAAAAGCTCAATTATCTTTACAAAAAGATGGTTCTTGAGCCTTTTCAATATTTAAGGTCATGTGCACGAAACACCATTCATGACAACTTAATAGCAGAACATATCAGAACACAACGTGGACCCCTTAACTCTCTTGCACAAGCTTTTCTCTCTCCTAAAGACACTCAGGAATAACTATAAGGCTCGATTTTATAATGTAGTCCTCCGGGATTATATTATAAAAATCTTTACTCCTCTCTAGTTGGCTTCTACTCCCAAGCGAAATAATTCAAACTAGCAAGAAAGTTAAATAAAAGCCAATCAAAATACACCAAATGTTGAGTAAGAAGAATATGCATTTGATTGAAGACACAGGTCTTTCATCAAACATGCTTCCAGTAAGAACTCTATTAACCACATCTTATGTCTACAGTGCAATGAACATCAAGGGACACGGTGCTGGCCTACAAGCCCACTGCCATTCACAGGGCTTTGAAGTGTGTGAAAACAAGGACAGCATTGTTCAGCATTCAGGACATACAGAGTGCTACTATATTTGACTAAAAAAATACACAAAGGAAGGTTATACAAGATTCGTGGGTTTGATATGAACACGGGGAATACAGCAGGGCCAGTACTTCCTCTGTCTCACTGGTGTGGCCTGCCTTAAGCATCAGCAAGATGATCTTCACAGGAATCTTCCTAAAAATCACGGCCTAAGATAAAACTGCAAAATAGGCAAAATTTGTATAGTCCACAAGCAATACTGAAGGATAAACTTAATGGGATGAAAAACTCCATCTTCTCCTTAGTGCCTGTATTCTACTATTAATTCATTAGTAGTGCACAATGATAACTACTAATAAAATTGGCATGATCTCTTAAAATTGTATAATATGTAAATTGTTATCAAACCAGATAATGTACTAAATGTGTGTATGAGGGAAGGGGAGGTTATTTCTGTAAGCTATTCTATTCATGTTCCAGGGAACAGAGAAGTTGGAAAGCAATCTGATTACCTGAAGCTATGAATACAATTTTGTTATCAAAATCTGAGGGCAAAAATGAAAGATAACATCATGAACCAGGGGGAAAAAAGAGAAATAAAAAAAGTCATGAATCATCCTAACTTATAAATGCAAAATTCCTAAAGAATATCCTAGAAAATGTATATAAAATATTTCTTGGAAGAACAGCACCAAAAGGAAGAATGATTTAAAGTTAGAAAATGTATTAACAACATTACCAGTCAACAAGTGGAAGGTCATTTAAGTATATGCTGAAAATCATTTAATAATTGTCAAAAATTATTAAAGTAAATGGGGAAAAGTTTCTATAGGACATAAATCTTTTTGTTTTTTAACACGTATTAATATGGACAGTAAAACTATAGTCAATGTTTATTAAAAAAGAACAAAACAAGCAAGCCAACTATCACCATTATTTTGTAATACTGTCCTGGTAGCTTTGACAACTGAAGAAATGAAAATTAGTAAATGATAATTAGATCCTTAGAATTAATTAGATGTTGGCTGGACAGAGGAGAAATGTACTAAAATCAAGGGCTTTCCTATGTATGGGAAATAACGAACCGTAGTCAGAGAATGCCCAGTTCACTGGGGCAACAAAAGAACCAAATACCATCCAGCCTAATCCAAAGATGGTAAATTCAAAATCTCCAAACCCCAAAACTGTCCGAGTGCCAACATTACACCTAATGCGAAAAGTTCCAAACATGAGTAATTAACCACAACTTTTTATCCTGCATGACATTATTTATACTGTATTAAATTACCTTCGGGCTATGTGTATATAAAAAAAAACGAATTTCATGTTTACACTTAGGTCTCATCCTTAACATATCTCATTATGTATATGTAAATATTCCCGAATCTGAAAAAAATCCAAAATCTGAAACATTTCTAATCTCAAATATTTTGGATAAGAGACACTCAACATGTTCCTAGAACAACCTCAGTAAAGAGTTACATCCACATGATCACATGCACGTATTAAAAACTTTACTAAGATAAATATATCTAATGGAATGCTTTAATAAATGAAGAAACATGGTCCCAAGTGAAAAACCAACTTTATTAAGACACTGTGACCCATATACTTACCCAATTTCAATGTCCTGATAAGGTATTTTTGAAACTTGACAAAAGAAATCAAACCTCATCTGAGAGAATACGCTAATAAATAGAGCTGATTCCCCATGCCTCCCCTCTCACAGGCTGCTGTCACCACTTTAATTCAGACTTCCTCACTCCTCCCCTGGATCTCTGGACACACCTTTTGCTGAGCTCCAGCAGGGTGGAAGAAGTTTTTAATTTAAAATGGGAAGTCTTTAGCCACACAGCCCTGCCCACCTTCTCCAGCCTTTTATTTATCTCATCATCTTCCCTCCTTTTCATTCCAGGCTTACATCATTCACAGAAGTTCCTGGAATGAATGAACAGTCTGGCCTCAGAGCACCTTAGCACCTGGCACGTTATCTTCCTAAAAAGCCGATGCCCCCATTCCGTTTCTTCTTCACAACTTGCTGCCTCCTCCACAAGCCTTTCATAACTTCCTCTAGTCTTACTTGCAGCCCCTACACTGGATTTTCATAGACTCTTGGACACTATGCTATAAAGATATGCCTCGTACTGTTCTATAATCAGTGGTTTAACCATCTGCTCACTCCTCCTAGAACCTAAGCAGCCAGACAGAACTGAGGAGCTGATAAAGTGAGGAGCAGTGGCGGGAGTATTACACAGCCTACAGAGAAAAAGAGGCGTCCAGGAAAAGAAACCAGCCTTGAGGTAAGGAAGGAGATTCCCGGAGTCTGTTTAAGAGCTGGAGGAGGTCATTTAGAAACTTAGAATGAGCAAAAGGGCCCTGCTGCTTCAAGTATTCCAAGTACCAAGCCCTAACCAGAAACAGACGGACAGACAGACAGAATGGCTTTTGTCCTTTCTGGTTCTTACCCTTCCTTCTTCCAGCTATGGGAAGTTTAGGCCTAGTTATCAAGAAAAGAGTCCCATCAAAAGAAAAAAATAGGAGAAGCAGAAAAAGAAGACACGCTTGCCAACTCAGATTCCAGAATCTAAATTATTAAGGGCTTATGAGGAGTAAAAGCTTTAAGGAAAAAAGGAAATTAAAACCCCCATAATCTCCATGCCCCGTGCCGTGGGCTCCTTAAGAAATGGAAGCAGGGACAGAAATGAACTTCTCCTACTATAACCTGTCAGTACCTAATTCTAAAAGGACCATATCTAGCACTGAGGGGCTGCAGTGGGCAGCAGAGAGATGGAAGTGGGAGAGGCCTTAAAAATGTCTAAGAATTAATCTCAATAGCCACGATCCCACAAAATGTAACGTGCTAAGGATACCAATTGGGCAAGAGGCTAAGAATTCTGTCCATAAAACACAAAATTTATTCTAACAGCTCCCAGGAACCAGTTGTACTACCCTAGAAAAGGTGCAGCTTATGAAAACTTGCCATACTTGGTTGAAGTTGGTTGAAGACAGAGGTGATTCCTGTTTCCATCTCATCTCACCTTTCTTCAAAAGAAAAAAAAAGATACCCAGTATCTTCATTCATTCCAACACTAATTCACTCTACAAACAAGTGAAGGTACAGACTATGTTAGGGACTTGGACGAGTCTAGAGAACAAACATGCTTCCTGGTCCACACTGCCGGCAGCCTCACAGGAGACAGAAAGCAGGAAACGCACGTCCACCAAAGGCCTCTGACTAGGGAGACGCACCGTGTACAGACAAGAGCAACCAGGAAAAGCCACCAAAAAGAACTATGTCAGAGATGAAACTCAGGAATGGAAATTAGCTACCAAAACGGAGTGTTGGAGACAAAGTAAAAGCATCATAATGGCTAGGAGACAACACAGGCCGGCACATATTAAAGAAACAAAACTTCGGAGAGCCTCGGGCAAATGATGCTTGATGAGCAGGAGGACAGCAGAAGTTGTGAAAGACAGATGGAGCCGGAGAGGAAAGCAGTGAGGGACCATCCAGAGCCTTATAAATCATGTACCGGACTTTTACCTTTATTTTAAAAACTTTAAGAGGAAGTCACTTCCTCTTAAAGCAAGGGGTTTTTTGAAAGCACTCAAGCTAAGGTATGGGAAATGAATAAAAGAAAGGCAATCTGAAAAGGAGATCAGTTAGGAAACAGGCAAGGCCAATCAGGTTAAGACCTACTACAAAAATGAACTGAAAAGCAAAAACATAGGGAAATACTTAAATATGATGACCAATAGTCTACAAAAGAAACAGCTACCACACTGCTAGACCGTAGGACTAAATCTACACCTACCCTACCATTCTTCATCCGACAACAATCCCAACCTCTTCTGTCAAATAAACCCTCCTACCTAATTATCTGAGCTGTATCAACATATGGCTATTTATTACAAATACATTTTAGAATTTGGTTCCTCAGTAGTACTAGCCAATTTGCAAGTATTCAATAGCTACAGATTATCAGTGGCTACTGAATGCCCAGCATAGATATAAACATTCCCATCAGCAGAGAAAGGTCTACTTGACAGTGCTGGGCTACAGATAGGTACCTAAATCTGCCACTTCCCTCCGTGAGCCTATTTAAAATAACAGTGGTCACCTGTGAAGGCAGCTCACTCCCTGTCTCAGGCCTGCTCCATGCGCATTAACAAGCCCTCGCAGTGCAGTGAAGAATCATGGTGTACAAACCACAAGACAGGTTCTGTGTTTTGGCTCATTAATCCTCACTGTGCTCTGAAGAAATAGAAACGCAGCAGGCATCACCCATGTTTTATAGGTGAGGACACCAAGGCACAGAAATTAACCTGCCTGAAGCTATAAAGTCAATAATGGAGTCACAAATAAAAGCTGGATTCCCCAACGCCCTGACCAGCGCTCCATTCATTAAAGTAGTCATGGCTGATTTAAGAACCTTAGGATAGAAACTATTCAGTTTCACCTGACCCGAGCAATGATTTGCTTTACCCAGTGGCTTGCTACACCCATAGGAGGGTCATATCTTTTAGGTCCTTATATCGACATAGATATTTCTGTTAACGCCATTTATATAGATACAGATACACAGAGACAAAAAAACAGAATACGTATGTCTCCTGAATTTGCTCCAGTTATAACTTAATAAGAAATAAAAAAGATTAGTCAGGGTCCTGAAACTAACAGCACCACAGTATGGTACTGTTTTGTATCATTAACTTGTTTTTTAAATTGTGTTAAGTGGTTACCAAGAAAAAGTTACAAACCCAAGTTCTGCATTTCGTAGTTCTTATTTGCCTCTGTAAGCAGAGTAAGCCCGACTTTTACGTGCTCTTTTCAAACATATAAAAGCACAAGGAGGCATTTCTTGCATTTTCATTTCAAGTATCTGATTAACTGAAAAGAATAAAATAGAATAGAGGGAGACATGAACTAAGATATAGACTAAAGATAAAAAAAAAATCTACAGATGGCATTTGCTTGCGACACTCTTGACAACAGCAATTTTAAAATGCAGCTGCTGGCATTCACTAATGCCTCTCTGTGTCCTGACACGGAAAAACAATTTACCCGGAGCCTCATTTGAATGATGTGAAAAGTCTAAGAAATAATTCAACCGCCCTTGCCCAATCTCTGAATCCTTACATACTTTAACCATTGTTATACAAAGTACAGAGTATCAAAGGAATGGAGTATTTAAAGTAATTCTAAAGTATTAGGAAGCATACAAAATAATTATTTCTGTAACAATCGTTTTCTTATCAATAACTACGAATCACAGTACAGAATATAAACATTAAGTGAATTTGTCCATAAAAATGAGTTTCCAAAATTAACTTGACAATTGTTTCTGAAATAAGAGAGAAAAAAACTTCCTCAAATATGAAGGCCCTATGATCCCCGACATCCCTGGGGAATTGGTTCCAGGACCAAAATCTGCAGATGCTCAAGTCTCTTACAGAAGAGTGAAGTAGTATTTGCACATAACTTACATATTTAAAGTCTATGCTTTCCTTGTAATACCTAACACATAGAAGCTACATGTAAATGTTATGCAAATAGTTATTATATGTATGTATCATACTGGTCTATTTGCATTTTTATTGTTCTACTGTTGTTTCCTTCTGACTGTTTTTTATCCACAGTTGATGTGGAACCCACAGATACAAAGTACCAACTATACCATCAGGGAAAAGGGCATGACTCCTGATTTTAAATACAAAGCCTGATGACCAGAGTTAATAATTTTAGTTGTGAATGTAAAAAGAGGAAGCCATCAACTTGGGTATTAAAGCCTCTGCTTCAGCACATACCTTGAGTCAGGAATACACGTCAATTTAAAAAACAATTTTTTAAGAACTACTTACACAGCATTCCTGGAGGCTCCATAGGAAAGTAACAGTTTGACGATGTCCACGTGCCCATTCTTGGCCGCATCATGAAGCGGTGAGTCGTTCTGATACCCGGTGGTGTTCACTAAAGCCTTGTGCTGGAGTAACAATTCCACCACCTTCAGGTGCCCGTGATTGCAGGCTTCATGCTAATTATATTATTTTAAAAAGGAGAAAAGTGATGAGAAAGAGCAATGGATAATATAATAACATCACAATTTAGAAAAATACATGTGGCTTGGTGCCTGCAGCTCAGTGGTTAGGGCGCCGGTCACATACACTGAGGTTGGCAGGTTTGAACCCGGCCTGGGCCTGCTAAACAACACTGACAACTGCAACAGAAAAATAGCAGGGCATTGTGGTGGGTGCCTGTACTTGGGAGGCTGAGGCAATAGAATTAGTTAAGCCCAAGAGTTTGAGGTTACTGTGAGCTGTGATGCTATGGCACTCTACAAAGGGTGACATAGTAACACTGTCTCCAAAAAGAAAGAAAAGAAAAATACATATGAACCTCAATCAGTAAATTCATTCTTACCTAAATACTTACATATACCATAAGTTGTTCAAAGAGAAAAAGTGGCTATTAACTATTCTTTGTGATAAGATACATGGTGATTAAGAGCTACACAATTCATGGGCAATCAAAAGGTTATTCATCTAAGCCTTGGGCCAAGAGTATTTTTTTAAGGAAAAATGTAGCTTTAAGCCAGGGGTCCTCAAACTTTTTAAACAGGGGGCCAGCTCACTGTCCCTCAGACCGCTGGAGGGCCGGACTGCGGGGCCAGCTGCTAAACAACATTGACAACTGCAACAGAAAAATAGCAAGTCATTGTGGTGGGGGCCTGTACTTGGGAGGCTGCTACGCAGGACAGGGAGCAGCGGCAAAAACACCCAGCAGGCCAGATAAATGTCCTAGAAGCCCACGGGCCGTAGTTTGAGGACACCTGCTTTAAACCAACTAAATTGTCTTACGATGAACTTAAAACATTAAGAAAAAAACTGAGTATTTAACAAACAGATCATGCATTAAATCTGAAATTCTCCAAGGACAAAGAGAATTCACTAAATCAGGCAGTTAGTCACATGCTAAGTGGTACACCAGGCAAAAGTGAGTATCCTGAAAATATTTACCAGAGAAGCTACCTATGTGCTGAAGCTACAGATGACTAAATGGCTGGTGTCACTGATAACAGAAATAATATGGAATAGAAATTCTAAGAGTTCACTGAGTAAAAGTCAAAACTGGTAACAATGAAATGTGCAAAGATGCCTGCCTTAGGTTTGAATCCTTCCTTGGGTCCTAATAACTGCTAGCAATGCTTCTGGGTTGTATTTTAATAAATTTTGGACATACTATACTTTTTAAGTACATGTATTTCTTTCTTTTTTTAGAGACAGAGTCTCATTTTAGCGCCCTCGGTAGAGTGCCGTGGCCTCTCACAGCTCACAGCAACCTCCAACTCCTGGGCTTAGGAGCTTCTCTTGCCCCAGTCGCCCAAGTAGCTGGGACTACAGATGCCTGCCACAACACCCAGCTATTTTTTTTTTTGCAATTTTTGGCCAGGGCCGGGTTTGAACCCACCACTTCCAGTATACGGAGCCAGTGCCCTACTCCTTAGCCACAGGCATCACCCAACCTGACTATTTTGTTGTTGCAGTATAGCCAGGGCTGGATTTGAACCTGCCACCCTAAGTATATGGGGCCAGCACCCTAGCCACTGAGCCATAGGCGCCACCCCTAAGTACATGTATTTCAATTCAGAATCAGTGATACCACACTCAACATCTGTAGGTCTATTCCAAAAATAAATCCAACCTAAGCATCAGATCCTCTAAATGGCGCATCAATCTTTACTACAATTTGCCTATTTGGCTTAAAAAAAAAAAAATTAACATTTCTTTGAAAAGGCTAGACAGCCTGCAAAGTCCCAACGAAAAAGTAATTTTGATCCAGACTAACACCTCCCTACCTCCCTTAAAAATTTGCCAAAAAGTCACTGTATATAAATTTAAGACTTTTCACCTGGTCTACTGAGAGCCTAATTTCTGGGCTGCATTTCTAGTTTAGAGGATAACGGCATCCACTTATTTGTAGACACTTATGTGGCTGCATTCAAATCTCATGTTTATTGTCCTAATGTATAGTTGCCCATATAGCAATTGTTCAAGTATTTATACCATTCTTTTTCCAGAGTATTCTTCACACTGCATTTTTAATAATAATAAGCAAAGACTTTTAAAATGTTCAAGGGAAGAATTCTATTGCCTCTATCTATTTGCAATTGGATAGGTTATCAGGGGAGGGCAAGACAGACCCTGAGTAGGAATCACTGCCCGGTGATCACACCTACACGCTTTGTGTTCCAAGACCCCAGCCCCCGTGACAGGCAGTGCTGCGGGATGAGCCTGATGTCAGGGGGAGCAGGTATCTCTATGTACTAGTTAAGTTCCACAGCACAGTAAAATCTAAAGATGGTCAGTCAGTCAAAAGCAGCCAATTTTTTGCCTGTCACAAATGAAAAGCTAGATGAGAAATGATCATTTTTTCCTACCTGGTGAAAACATAAATTCTTCAGATTAAAAAGAGTACCTGTGGCAGAGGGTGATACACGGACAAGTACCAGACTATAAACTATAAGAACTATAAACACAGAGCGAATGAGGACAGAAAACAAACAAAGAGCTACCAATGGTGTCCACCCGGCGTGGTCCTTCACATTCGGGTCACTGCCGCTTTGGAGGAGGTATTCAACCGAAGGCACATCACCCTGGCAAAACAAGGGGAGGAAAAGACATTACAGAGCATCAAGGAGAGCAGGGAAGAAGATACAGAGGTGCAAAGGTTTTTTAATTGTCTTCTTCAAAATAAAGCAAAACTTAAGTCTTTTTTCTTTACAGCTGTTGCTCATGAGCTACTAAATTATGCACACATGAATTGTTCTGCGCTATCAAAAACTATGGCCATCCTTGAATACAGACTACAAAAATCTCTGTTAGCAACCCATATTCAAAATTCACTTCAAGATATCAAATAATGGACATTGGCTAAGGATCATCTCATCATAATGAAGTTTTTTT
>CAUYQV010115590.1:0-51459 GCA_963574575.1 Galagoides demidoff
AACTATAACTGAGAAAATGACATGAAAGCTGTGTTGATCAGTTTGATGGAAGTATTTCGGATTGCATGCGAAAACCCCACACTGTACCCCAGAAGTGCATTAATGTACATAGTTACCATTCAATAAAATTTAAAAAAAAAAAAAAAAAAGCTTAGCAGCTCTTTGGCACAGAGTGAGTAGATCGTTCACAAAGGTGCATTTCTTAAGGATGCTTTTTTTTTTTTTTTTTTTTGCAGTTTTTGGCCGGGGCTGGGTTTGAACCCGCCACCTCCAGCATACGGGGCCAGCGCCCTACTCCTCTGAGCCACAGGCACCACCCAAAGTGCATTTCATTTCTTCTCTTTTCTGCAGTTTCTCAGGGTCTGGCCTGGTTGCATAGTCTGCTTCTTCAGAGAGTCTTCAGTTCCCTGGGAAGACAGGATGAGAAATCAGTTGATGGAAAGCTTAATCCAAGGTGATTCCAATCCTAAAAATCATTGAGAATCTGTCTTTTTTTTTTTTTCTAGCAAGTGATGATTTTATTTATTTATTTTTGTGGGTGTGTGATGCTATTTTTCTCTTCACACTCAAGGACTACTTCCTGAAATCTTTCATTAGGTCGTAGAAGTTAGGCTAAATTTACATCTCAGGCTTTTGACTTGTGATCGTTACTACAGATAGGCAGCAACTTCTCTTATGAGGTAAAAGTAATCATTAACAAAAGCCAAAGTCCAAAAATAAATCTTTAATGGAAGAAATAATAGGGTTGGTTGTATACAAATGATTAAGTAGGCAATTAAATATTTTAATAAAGTAACAATTTTCCTTTCAGTGGCACGTTTATAAACTTCACACAGTCAATATGAGAACATTCATTGAGCTATTATTTATTTATTTATTTTTGAGATAAAGCATCACTATGTCACTCCAGATAGAATGCCATGGCGTCACAGCTCACAGCAACCTCAAACTCTTGGGCTTAAGCGATTCTCTTGCCTCAGCCTCCCAAGGAGCTGGGACTACAGGCGCCTGCCACAGTGCCTGGCTGTTTGTTTGTTGTTGTTGTTGTAGCTGTAATTTTTGTTTGGTGTATCTGGCTGGTGCCCTAGCCGCTGAGCTACATGCACTGAGCCTGAGCTATCATTGATTGAAGCCCACCTACGCCTGCTATTGTATTGTTTTAGCTACTTTATAAGCATTACCTAATTTAACCCTCACAACTGCCCTTCATAGTACAATTCTCATTTGATAGCTTAGGACACTGTATCTTAAAAGTTTTCATAACTTTGCTCAAACCTATAGTGTGGAACAGTTTGAAAGGAACTTGGATTTGTCTGAAACCATGAATAACACACCATGATACCTTTGCCTCTTAAAACCAAAATTTATTTCCACCTTACAAAGTCACCACTTGATTTTTAACTCTTTCCCCTATTTTTGGTATGTCATGAAAGATTTCTATGTTCAATTATTTATTCAAGGCATAAGACTTTTCTTAAAAAATAAAAATATGGGTTAACAGTACATAAACAGAGCCATACTTCCTAACATTTAAATTGTTCCTTTTGGGACAGAACATTATCAGTTGATCCTTACAAGTAAATTATATGGAAAAAATGATATGGTGTTCCTAAATTTAACACAGAGAGATGAAATCAAACACAATTGTTGCTGTTATTTTTAGGCATATATAGCGAATATACAAGATATATTTGTTTTTGTTTTTTTTTCATTTGCTAGTGAGGTCAATTTTAATCCTATGGACATTCGGGGCCATTTTTCTTCTTTGATGACTGAAAATAAACCTATCCAGAAGTGAGGCTTACCGGCAGAAATCAGGGGGCAGAGCGCAGCCACAGTGCCCTGGGGCTTCCTCCACATCAAGGGAAGGTTGTGTGCCTGTGGGAAGATGTCAGGGGACGATGCCCTTCCTGTTCTCACACATTTCCCCAGAGGAAAATTTGCCAGGGAGTGGAGGCTGGACCATCAGAACATTCTGGAAACTTCTTTGATCAGAAACCAAAGTACCAGTCACTGATCTAAAACTTGGCCTGAGGCAATTGCAGGGAATCAGCCAAATGTATTCTCCAAGTTTATTCAAGGGCCTGACATATGTATCCTTTGTAGAGCAAGCAACCGGGTCTTGGTTTGCTTAGGATGGCCTCAGTTTATGCATTATAGCGTTCCTTTTTTTCACTGTCAAAGTGTCCCCAATTAGGGTGATGAATCATAATAATCTACATCTCACTTCTATGTAGAGACAATGCTCCTATTTCTGCATCTCCAGACTCCTACTAGATTGTATCTGTCTTAGCAGTAGAAACCAAGCTTTGTTTATCTTTGCATACTTCCTTAACCTTTCACGGAGCTTCCCCTCAATGAATGCTTATTTTAATAAATCAATGTCAGTATCAATACCCCCTAGTAAAAAAAAAAAAAAGCAAAGAAAACAATTAATATAATATGTATAGAGAAACTGTTGTGTGATAGACACAGACAGTGTTCCAGGCAGTGATTCCTATTCTCCCTTTTGGTATTTATAACTGCCCAGTAAGGTATTTCTACTTTGTGGAAGAAGCAGCTCAGAGAGTCTATGTAATCAGCCTAAAGTTTAGAGTAAGTGGATAATATAGCATAAATGCAGTTTAGGTCTATTTGGCATCTAAACCCATGGTTATGCTATTATCCTTCCCACTTGCCTCAATTACACACATCCTTGTGTGATGCCTTTACAATTTACAGTACATAATGGTATGGGAGCCTCAAAACAGCCCCTTCAGGTAAGCAGTGCCATCTTTATTTTAAGGTAAGTAGTGTCGTCTTTATTCGTAGTCGGCTGGTTTGTTTTTTTTTAGGGTCACACTGAAGATTTGCAGTGAAATTGGGCTCAAACTCAGTTCCTTTTACTTCAGATTCTAAATTTTTTTTATTTGATATTTTAAAAATTACTGAAAATGGGGAAATAGTCCACCCAGTGATATCCTTAGCCTCCCATCCCATCTCAACTGCCCTTCCTCAGGGAAACTATTTGCAGTTGTTAATTTTTACTGATTATGAATCTTAAAAAATAAAATAGTGCAAGTATTGGGCTCAGAATACGTTTACCTAAGGTTGTTATGAAAAGTGAGTGGGATTAACAATATCACATTGTATCCCTCCTAATTGGTAATTTTTGCTACCATCCCATGCTTTACCATGAGAAAAACCTCAGCTATCTCAAACATCTCACAGACCTCCAACAAAGTCTAGTAATTTAAAAGATACTCAGCAGGGACAAGGAGTGGTATTTTGAACTTGGAATGTGATAGGTAAACACATATTATAATCTCATCCATATAGGAACTCTTACAAATAGATCTATTTAAAAACAAGTAGAAATTAGCTTCTCCAACCTGTGCTTGTCTCATGAAGGCACTGATACTGTAAATGTTTTCTCATTAATCTTTTTTCTAATCCTCTAGAATTTTAAAATACACACAAGATAATTTGCAAATGTGCTTTCCTTACACATTCTTCTCCAAGTTCTAGTTTATGATTTTCCATAATACTGTTGCTCCATGGGTAGGCTGACTTAAGGTTGACTTGGGGAAGCTTAAAACACTTGCAAATGGTCACACTCTTGCTTTTCCAGAGTGGAAAAATGATGTGTATTTACACAGAAAATACAAAGGCTTATAGATATCTACAGCATCACAAAACAAAGTTAACTGTGGGCATGTTGACGGATTTCAGCTGAGCCAGATTTTTTAAGCACATTTATAAAAGCATTTCCACTCCATGATGCAAAGAACTTGTGTAAAGAGATAGAATTTATACAATAATGCAAAAAACAAGATAGAACATCAGTGTGATATATACTAGGCCAAAGATCAAGGAAATTCCAAACGAGGAATCTGACTTTTGCCCCACTGGGTAGGGAAGCAAATATTTATAAGTGGTGATATAGTAGCTTCCACTTAAATTCCTCAAATTTTGTTCTTTCTAGAATAATGTTGGTGATAAAAGTCAATAGCAACTATAATACACATAACACTTCTTCTTCTTTTTTTTTAATCTTTGTTTTTTGAGATAGAGCCTCAAGCTGTCACCCTGGGTAGTGTGCTGGTGGCATCACAGCTCACAGCAACCTCCAACTCCTGGGCTCAAGGGATTCTCCTGCCTCCACCTCCCAAGTAGCTAGGACTATGGGTGCCTGCCACAACACCCGGCTATTTTTTGGTTGCAGCCATCATTGTTGTCTGGCAGGCCCCAGCAGGATTCAAGCCCACCAGCTTATGTGACTGACGCCTTAGCCTCTTGAGCCACAGGTGCTGAGCCAGACATACAGGACTTCTGAAGTTCCTAGGACGACTATGTGTAAGGTAGTTGACACACAAGCTCACATGTCTAATTCTCACAACAATCCAGTGAAAAGTGTCTTATTGCTATTCTAAAGATGAGCAAGTTAAGTAGTAACAAAGTAACAAAGTAACAAAGTAACAAAGTAGGGTCATACGTTCGATAAATAGCTGAGCAAAACTTTGAGTCTAGCTTCATCTGACTCTCATGCTGCCAGAGTTTATTTCTAATGAGTTCCATCCAATGAGCACTTAAGTACATATCAATCATTTGGAATTTCTGATTTCATTTAGTTTCATTAAATCCATCCCCAAACTATAGATAGGGTCAAGATCAAGCTTCAAAGAAAAAAAATAAATACAAGAAAATAAATCCAAGTTTTCCAGCAAGGAAGGATCAGCTAAAAACCTTTACATTGCATTTGTATGGGTATGCCTACAGCTTTCCTCCAGATAGGTAGGCTGGCAAGTGATGCCAAATGATTCTCACGTTACTTACTCCTCCTACCAATCCCTGTCTATGTAGGTATAATTGTTAGGTCCATGAAGAAGAAACTTTAACTCAAATATGTAAAGCAACTTTCCCAAAGGTGGTAGATGGCTGATGTATGGACTGGAGGTCTGAATTCAGACTTGTCTGATTTTACTGTGAGAAAAAGCATTTCTTATTACTGTAAATAATTTCTAACCAGGTACCTGAAAAGGTGAATCTGATAGGGACTCTTTTTTATGATCAATTTCTCATGCATCATGAACTAAAATTAAAACCATCCGGGGTCTGGCAACTATCTTCATAAAGAAATCAAGCCTTTTAAGTAGAATTCCCAAAGACTTGTATGTCTTATATGTGCAAACAGTACACACACACACAAATATCACACCTGGGGAAGAAGTGTGACCTGCGGACCTTCATTATTACCATCCCGATCATTATGAAAAAGGGTAGAAATGTCTTTGATATGTCACTAAACACATCACCCCAATTAGGGGAGTATTGCAAATAAATCGTATAAAAATGTGTGAGTAATGGTAACTAAAGCACATAGATTTTTGTTTCTTTTCTGGGCTTTATTAGTTTGTTTTGCAATGATGGAATTGAAACCATGATTTGGTTGATCATGTCAACCAATAAATGGGACACATTTGGACATATTTATTTGTGTGTTCTTAGTGATGACAAATATTCAGTGGTTTTCAGTTTAGGAAATATGCAAAAATCATCTATTCTCAATGATGCCTGGTGCCCCACAGGGATGGTATGATCAGCAATGGAATTGATAAGAAGTGAAGGACTAAAGAGTGTCAGTGGTAATTGATAGAATTGCCTCTGAACTTGTGTGAAGTATATGTCCAAAGAATTTTAGTAATTAAAACAAGCACTTAATATTAAAGCTTTCTTGAGTTTAACTGACACTCTATTTATTTAAAAGGTATTACAGGATTTTATTCTCCTTCGTGGCTTATTCAAAACTACAATTTTATTGCCTAGAAGCCTGAGACAAATAAGAGATTCTTTCCCTTTTTGCTTATTTGACAAAATCAAGCCCATAGGAGGTCACGCTGGGTCTTCCCCTTTGCTGTTTTGTAATGGAGAGGTTGCTCGGGATCCCTGAGACTATCAGCGAAGGACCTTCACCCTCATGCTCGACTGCCCACCCAGTGGAATATTTTTCTTAAATGTTCTACTTGTGTACTGTGCAATGGTGCTGCCATTAGTCTGTTTTAATATTAAATAATGTTCTCTTCTGACCTTTTTATGTGAACTCTGAAGTTTGCCTTTTAAAGATTTGAGGCAACATCTGTTTTCTTATTTCCAAAGTGTATGTAGAATGAGTTAATAAGGGCTTAACTATAGTCATATTCAGTTGTAATCAATTCTGGGAATCTGATAGGATAGAATATAATTTTCAGCTTTATTCATGTGGAAACGTGTTTGTAGATAGATACATATTTGGGGCATAGTTTAAAAATAAAAGCTTTGGAAAAATATTTTCCCCTCCCCCCCCAATAAAACAGGAATAAGTTTTAAAGAAGGAAGGGACTCCTACCATTGAAATAATTTAGTTTAACTTATTGAGTGTCTACTATGAGGCAGGAAGTTCTAGGTCCTAAGGGTACATCAGAGAGCATGTGGGAAGCCCCTTAGAGCTTACATTCAAGTGGAGAGATGCTGACTTTGAAAATACCTAATAGACTAGTAGGAGAGACATCTCATGGAGAAGAATACAGAAGAAAAGGCAGATTTGGAGTGTGGGGGGTTGTAAATTATGTTGGTCAAGGAAGAGTTGACAAAGTGATTTATTTACTTACCTTGATCTAGTTTATCTAGTTATTAATCTGACAAACGTTTTTTTACAGTGTGGTAGGGTAGCTAAGAACAAGAGAAATTAAGTGACTTGTCTCAAATCACAAGATGGCTTAGTAAGAAGGAAGGAAAAGAGCCTCAGTCTTTCATGCAACTAAAGGTCATCTCCCACTTAAATAAATGGGCCTGGGAAATAATTTTTTTTTTCTAGCAAGGGTATGCGAATAAAATTCAAGTGTCAACTCCTCAAATCCTTTAGGCTTCTCACATTACTCTTCCCTTTACTATAGAAAGTGAGGGAGGGAGAAAAATAAGAAAATAGTACATTGAACAGCTACATCAATTGGGAGACATATTCCTGTAACAGAAATGCTAAGTCCAGTCTCAAATGGCCAACGCCTGTCCATGGGCTTTTTTTCCCCTTCCACCCTAAGCCAAAATCAATGTGGTATGCACGGTCTGCTCTCTCCAACCTTGCAATAATGGTGTCCTCTTTTTGAACACCCCAACTTTCCAGTTCTTTATCCTTTTTTCCCTTAGCATTCACTCAATGCTTCAAAATCTCTTTCTCTTTCCCATTACGACTTGTTTCATGCAATTTCCGGAACTGTTTTATACTACAGAAACCATTCATATTAATAATCACAGATTTAACCCATAAGGCAGGTGGATAACTGGATGGCCAAACATTGTTGGGACCATGTGTGTATCTCAAGTGATGGAGTTTATATTCTCCCAGGGGTGTGAGCTTTGCACTAAAGAGATCAAACATGAATGATGGCATTTGGTGCACTGAAAGGGGTTTCTTCAGGTCAAAAGGGTGCGTTTTTCCTCCTCTTTATCTCCATATTAACATTTCTGAGGTAGGAGTGTGCTTTGTAATTCATGTAGCCATTGAATGTACTGGTTCTTATTTTTTTCTTTGAAGAGTATCAGTAAGTTGATGCTATGCCTTACAATTAGCATGAATCTAAGTCTTAGTTGAGAGAGGAAGAGAGGAGTTGAGGACACTGCATACTACCAATGGGATGAAGGTGTATACATGTAGAAAATAATTGAAAATTAAATTAATAAATTGATGCCGTGCCTTAGTAATTAGCAAAATGTTGAAAGCAAGGAATGCTTTACCATGCATGTTCCTTTACAGGCCAGCTATTAACCACCCTGCTCCCCACTGCTTTGAAATTCAAGGATAATGGGAATCCTGAAGATGATACTGCATGAACTTTAACTAAAACCAGCCGTGCTCACGGCTGAGCCTTCAGTTATATGTAGAATTCTAGTATTCAACCTTGGGATCTTATAGATATAATGATAATGTTTTGAGCCATTATTAACCTGGCTCGTACAAGTTGTTTACATGTCCTGTAGATTGAATATTAACATTAAGCATTGTTAATATTAAACTAAAACAGTCGAGCTTCTGAAAGCCAAACAAAGTTCTGATTTTCTACTGAAACCACTACAACAAAAACATGTTACATAATTAGAATACCTCACGAGACAGATAATGAAAAGCGTAGGTGAAGGTACATGGTCAAGACTTAGTTTGCCATTAGCTTTGATCATTGCAACTCTCTGAATCTAGAAGCACAGACAGCTCCTGGGAAAGTCTTCATATCACTATTTGTAACTAAAAGGATATTTTAGCCATTAGAGTTTTCTGGGCCTAATTCAAATTCCTGGGGCAAAATAGGGAGTGAGGACAGTATTCAGATCAAACCAATAATCAAAGACTTACTCAGTTATCTAGAGATCAACAGCAAAATCAGAGTTTCCTCTGTTTGGAGTTGTTTCTGTTTTGGGGGCATTATGGATAATTTCAGTTTTCTTCTTTTTTAATTTTTTTCCTTATTTCCTATGATGGCTACTCTGTGTTGGGTTTATGAACTAGACTTTTTGCTTCTGTCTTTAAGGAACTAGTCATTTGCAATAGCTACCAGATTCCTCCAGACTGTCACATAGAGATTCCTAAAAATAGGTGAGGATGATTGTGGTGTGTGAGGGCTGAGAGAAGCTACTTTTTACAGGATTTGGGAAGGAGGGGAGGTAAAACTCCATAGAGAAGAGGAGACTTAAACAGGATCTCGTAAAGATTGTAGCTTTTGTCCAGGTGGGTGGGGAGACAGGGGGAGTATAAACTAAATGAGAAATTGCACCCCAAAACTCCTGCTGGAAGCACTTTAGGACAGTTGACAGATGAGTCTCATGAAAGCCAAAACAGGAATTTATAACTGAATTTTCACCTTCGTTTTCTCATTTGTCCTGGACCTAACTCTGACATAGCCTCTGTGTACAAGTACATATTGTCACCTGGTGAAAATGAAAGAGGGAAGGAAAAGACAATATTGAGGGTTGTAAAAAAAAGTATTAGTTGTTGGTAAATCCATTTCCTGAGACCTAGAGTCAATAGAGATTAAATTATTCTGTTCAGGAGTGAGCCACGGTAAGCACAAATGGTAACCAGTGAGGTAGGTATATTACCTTTTATTTTACAGATCCAGGACTTAAGAGGGTTAGGCAGTTGAAGACTTAATAAACTCATAGCAACCTCCTGAGGTCTCATTATCCCACTGTTTGTGGTGAAGTTCAGAAAAGTTTAATGATTTGTCAAAAGCATTGCAGTTCATTCACAGTTGAGCCAGGACTTGAGCAAAGGTCTTTGGCTTCCTAGTCCTTTGCTCCCTTCCTTCCACACCCACTGCCTCCAGGAATTGCTTGCACACAATCCTCCGCCCTCCCTCTTTCAGGAGAAAGGCAGTGCTGAGCATGGTGTTTGCATTTTACAGATTCCATCTCACTAATTAAAAATGCTGAGGTGGTCAATTTTTATCAATTCCATGTTCCCCAGTAATGTTTAACCTTCACTTAAAAAAACCTAGGAGATAAAAGAGCGTGTTATCTGGCAGGTCCATTCCACCCCCGGTGGTTATTAATTTCAGAACACATCTGAATTCCTTCTCCATGACATATGCTTCAGGAGAAGAACAGACAGCTCTTGACCAAGGTCTGATCTCAACTTCTCATCTCTTGGTACCAATACCACTACCAGATTCTTCTTTGCAGTCCACTTTTGAGATCTTCTCTGAATACAACTGGGTGTGTGAAGGTTCACACAGGTGCCTCTGGTCATCCTTGTTCTCAAAGAATCACAGCATCTGCTGTGCTAAGCTGCTTTTGGAAACACCTCCCTGAGACCTGGGTGAAAGCAGCTCTCTGGTGCTAAACTTCTCAACATGGAGGTGAAGAACTTTGCAGTTTGGGATTATGTTGTGTTTGCAGCCCTCTTTGTCATTTCCTCCGGAATTGGGGTGTTCTTTGCCATTAAGGAGAGAAAAAAGGCCACTTCCCGGGAGTTCCTGGTGGGAGGAAGGCAAATGAGCTTCGGCCCCGTAGCCTTGTCCCTGACAGCCAGCTTTATGTCAGCGGTCACCGTGCTGGGGACCCCTGCTGAGGTCTACCGCTTCGGAGCGTCCTTCATACTCTTCTTCATCGCCTATGCATTCGTCATCATCCTGACGTCAGAGCTCTTTCTCCCTGTGTTCTACAGATCCGGCATCACCAGCACTTACGAGGTAAGAGAGCTGCTCCCTTTTCCTCTGCTGCAGCCGGAGTTCCTATTTATTCTGTGCTTCAGTGAGTTTTGTTATTCTCATTTCTTTTCTTTTCTTTTTTTTTTAAATCATCTCGATGATTAACACCTGGTAGTTGAAGAACATCATTGATTTTTCAAGTGATGGGAAAAACATTAAAATAGTATTATTATTATTTTTTAAAGTGACACACCTCTTTCCCCATATGTGGAATGGAAATAATGATGTTAATCACACAGGGCTAGTTCAGTGGTTCAGTGACAATCTACATATAAACATCCTAACACATTGACCCACACGTAGGAGGTTCTCAATGAAAAAGAGGTCATGGTATTTATTATTATCATTATTATTATGAGCATCATTATTCTACAAATCAAACAGGACAAATATTGTGGGTATTGCAATTTTCCAGCTTCAAAAACAGAAATACAGATAAATGACAGTTAAGACTGAAAAGCGGAGAGGTAAAGTCACCTGAGACCATCTTATTATCTTATTATCTTGTATCTCTGTTTACCAGTCTTTCCATCAGAACATAGAGAGCATTTACATACATATTATTATTAGACTCCAATTTTTAATGGGAAGATGACGGTGTGTTTGAAATATAAAAATACTTTCATAGGAAAGCATAGCAAAATAACATAAATATGGAGATTACTTTAAGGGATAAAATGGTGTTTTGGCTTTGAAATAATTCTCAAAAAATCATGCTCAAATTTGAATTTGTGTGTTCAATATTTGTGTGATCATAAATAAATTTCTATTAAAAATGGTGTTTATTTGTGGATAATCGACAGGTACTAGCTACAGAGACCTCAGGAATCCGCACAAAATAAGGACAAAGTCCATAGTAGATTAAAGCTAAAAATTATAAAAATATGTTTATTTTTCGTTTATATTTTAAAATCTATGTGATAATTGCAACTCTGCTAATCATTAGGATGAATAAAGAATAAATTGTGAGTTAAAAAAAAAGGTGTTTATTTTCATTGTCTAACATCGCCTCTGCTGAGTTGCCGCAGAAGACTCATAACTGATGCGTATTTTTTTTAATTCTGTAAGCAAAATGAGTATAAAACATTTCTCTAGGCTTGAAAAGCTGCTCAGGTAAATGGACACTATCTAGGTCTTAAAATTTATGATTCCATGCGTGATCATATTTCAATTATTCAACATTAATTCTCCGTCCCTCCCCCCAAAGAGAGTAATCAGGATTGAGTTGTGCTATGTTATTACCTGGGTTGTAGAAAGAAAATGACTAAATTTAGGCTGGAAATCTACACCTATCTCATTGCTCATTAATGTACTTCTGAAAATAGTTTTTTCATTTTTTTCCATTCAGCTGTGCAGGTTTGAATCTCAAAATCATTACTGAGTTTTCTTTCTTTCTTTTTTTTTTTTTAAATAAAGCAATGCATTTAAAAATGAATAGCCTGAGACTGTTAGAGAGAAAGAGAGAGAAAAAGATAAAGAGGAGAGATAACTTATAAGACACAAGTTCAGTTTCTAAGTCCTTTGCTTATCAACAAGACCACTGGATGGGCAAGTGGTTTTGCCTTACTCAACTTAGTTTACACATAGAAAATAATATCTTCCTTCTTTTACAACATTTTCTTTTAAAGTGAAAGAGCTTTGTAAGTTATGTAAAAACTACCTAGTTGTGCGATCTAACTTTAAGACTGTCTTTTTATTCAGTAAAACTCATTAAGCATACTCTAGGCACTCTTTTTTCACACTTTTTTTTCTAGAGATGTGGTCATGTTATGTTGCCCAACCCTGTTTTTGAACTTGTGGGTTCAAGTGACCCCTCCTCCTGCCTCAGCTTTCCATGTGGTTGGGACGTACAGCTGTATGCTGCCGTGCCCAGCTTCCTCTAAGGCATTCTTCTAGGCTCTGGTCCCTGCCCTCCTGGAGCTTACTTTATATCGGAAAAGGACAGGCAATAAACTTGCACTAGTATGTAAGACAATCATAACACAAATTCACATGGCATTTAAAACTAAAGTACTTTATGTGTGTTAATTCATATGTCTTTAAGGCAATCTTTTTAGACAGGAATGATCATCTGCATTTCAAAGACTAGAAAACTGAGGCACACAAACTCATGTAAATCGCCCCATGTCACCTGGTAGCCCGTAGCAGTTTCTCCAACCAGGCCGTTTAACATTAGAGATCATTGGCTAAATCACTGTACTGTCCTGTCCTATAAAAGATACTGGAGAAGGGCGGCACCTGTGGCTCAAAGGAGGAGGGCACTGGCACCATATACTGGAGGTGGCGGGTTCAAACCTAGCCCTGGCCAACAAAAAAAAAATCAAGGCTCAGAGAGTGAATTTCCTTAGGTACTTCTACAGTTATCTAGTGACAGAGCCAGGATTAACAAAACAGGTCTCTCTTACCGCCTCAAACTCCCTGCTTTCTCCACTGAATCGTACAGTGAGGTGTGGTTGGAGAGGTGAGGATTTGAGGAGGAACCAGGAGAAGATAGCCCCAGAGGCAGAGGGAATTAATGATGTTCCTGAGAGAGAAGAGAGAAGAGGCCAGTAGGAAGGACAGCTCACAGTCCTGCCTAGGGCTGGTCTTGAGTGGAAACAAGAGAATCTAAACGTGGAAGCTGACATTTCCACCAGTATGGAAGTAATTGTACTCCCTGGGATTTGGTGAGCCTCCATTTGTCAGCCAAGAAGAGAAGCAGATGGCAAATATGTGTCGTGTGATAAAGGTAACCACAGAAATATCAGAATCAACGTTGGTGCTGTTTTTATTTATTTATTTTATTTTTAGGCTGGGGCTGGGCTTGAACCTGCCACCCCCGGTATATGAGGCCAGTGCCCTACTCCTTGAGCCACAGGCATTACCCATAGTACTGGTTTGTTTTTGCAGTTTTTGGCTGGGGCCAGGTTTGAACCCGCCACCTTTGGTATATGGGGCCAGTACCCTATTCCTTTGAGCCACAGGCACCCCCCGCATGATGCAGTTTTTAATGCAAAATTATAAATTGCTGTTATTCACTTGATAGAAACAAATGTCGCCTTTAACTGTCAGAACCCCCATCGCTCAAGCAGTGGACCTAATTAATATATTTGACATTAATCTATGTCAAATACATTAATGGATGGTTTTTAACAACTCCCCTACCATGTGACAAAATTAGTTTTACTAATAATCATGAAGTTAAATAAATAATAATAGTGGCAGGGAAAGAAACATAATGAAATTTTTCTTTCATTAAACTTCACATATATAATCATGGCAGATAAATAAATACAAGAATACTATATTATCAAAAAAGGAAAAATAGTAAATACTTGTAAATTGTGGTCCTTTTTTTTTTTTTTTTTTTTTTTTTAGAAAATGGGAAAAACTTAACCTACATGTTGGTAATGCATAAAATATTACAGTTTTTGGTTTTGCGACTTCTGCAGTTTTGTGAATGATTTCATCAAATCCTTTTCTGGCATATTCACATTCAGTAGATGTTTAACCAGATTTATCCGTGTCTTCACTCCTCCTTGATGGAGGAATAGTTTTCATTCATTTCAATTTCTGAACTTTTCTTTCCCCTGCAGCCAAAAGTATACAAAGAGTTAAGAAATTTCGTAAGCATGAAGATAAATTTGACAAAGATCCGTATAAGTGGTAAATCTCTCGTCCCAGCCGGTTCTAGAACCAGCAATACCATCTACATCTTCACCCCTTTAGGACTGATGATTCTGGCGGATTTCAGTGTGTCCACAGTTGAACATTTTTCACTAAAAAGCCATTACCAGGAAATTGTTTTTAAGTTTCTAGTAATTTGGGTTTCAAGTTTTTCTTCTACAAAAATAAAGTGGCTGAATGACAGCAAGCAGGGGCTGAGATAAGCCATCGTGCTCTTGTCCGTTCCCTGGTGAAAATGACTGAGGCTTCTAAACGCTGCCCCCGAAATGTCTTCTGGGAACAGAAGACTGGCACAATTGGGCATTTCTCCTCACATCTCCTTGAATGTTGATTCTCTTTTCTATGTAACTGTTCATTTTCTCTCACCTCCACCCTTTTTTTGGCTGAAGTAACAGCCTTCTCACAATTTCTTTGTGCTGATCTACAAGTGCCGTGTTTCTCTGAAAATAAGACGCTGTCTTATATTTATTTTTTCTCAAGAAGACACACTAGGGCTTATTTTCAGGGGATGTCTTATTTTTATTAAGTATAATACAACAATCTATATTTATTCAAATACAGTTAAGTCATCTTCTCTGGAACCTGACAGGGAGAGCTGACGGTGGTGGGGCTGGTGCTAATGATGTGTCAACTCGGTTCCCCTAGCCATTCGCACGTGTACAATAGGATGCCAGCCACTGCAGTTACCACCCGCACACCAGGGCAAGTGCGAATGGCTGGGAGAAAGGAGCTGTGGCAGGTAAAAGGTATTCCAGCCTTCCTTACCACTCTGCGCCAAAATGTAGGGCGGGGCTATGCAAATATGCTTCATAGTCATGCCCATCACTAGGTCTTAATATGGGGTAGGGCTTATATTTAACAAATGCATAGAAATCCTGCTAGGGCTTATTTTTTGGGTAGGTCTTATTTTAGGGGAAACACGGTAGCCCTTTTAAAGGGCTGTAGCTGTTCAGAGCCCCTTCTGACAGTCTGCCCTTCTTTTTGCATGTTTATATAGAATGACAGAATTGAAGTCATCCAAGTTCTCTGCCTCCGTCTCCATGATGACCCTCATTGTTCACTCCTCATCCTCAAAACAAACACATGTAGCTAAATCCTTATGAATTGACAACCAAATAACTTCCATGTGGAATGCAATGTTTACTAAAGGAGAGACAGTAAAAAATGTGCTAATTTAGCCCTAAGTGTTTACATTAAACTCAACAGTAACCATAATTGTTCAGAACTGAGACCAAGAAAAGATTATCTGGGGAGGACCCTTGTGTCACTAACACTGGTTAGAATTGCCAGCACTATGGTGGAAATAAAAAGCAGTGCAATTTTTAGATGTTTTATTAGTTGTTAAATTCTCTACAATGCCTGACTCTTATTGCCTACCCAGTGCCCATCCTTGCTAACCCATGGATCTGTTCACTTCTCTTTTAATCTAGTGCTGTCTTTTGTTTATTTACTTTCTCAAGACAGGGTCTTGCTCTGTTGCCCAGACTGGGGTGCCGTGGCATAATCATAGTTCACTGCAGCCTTGATCTCCTAAACTCAAGTGATGCTCCTGCCTTAGCCTCCCAAGCAAGAAGTTGGAACTAAAATCAAGCATCCCCATGTCCACCTAAATTTTTAATTTATTTTGTAGAGACTGGGATCTTGTTATGTTGCTCAGGCTGGTCTTAAATATCTTCAAGTTCTCCTCTGCCCTCTATCCCCCAGACTTCTGAGAGTACAGGCATGAGCCACTGTACCCAATTACTATGGCCTTTAACTAGAAAATTCACTGGCCCCAACGTTGCAGTTTAGATCTGTGCTACATCCAATCCTGCTGGTCCCATAACCCATAACTTCTGACTGTCCTAAGAATTCTTACTTAGCACAGGGTGACTACAGTCAACAGTAAGTTGAGGGGTGTACTTTAAAATAACTGAAAGAGTGGAATTGGAAGTTTCCTAACACAAAGAAATGATAAATCCTTGAGATGACAGAAACCCCAATTATCCTGACTTAATTGTAACACATTGTATGGGCTGGGCTCCTGTAGCTCAGTAGTTTGGGTGCTGGCCACATGCTCTGGGGCTGGTGGGTTCAGTCCTGGCCCAGGCCTCCTAAAAAAAAAAAAAATAGCAGGGTACTTTGGTAGGCCCCTGTAGAGCCAGCTACTAGGGAGGCTGAGGCAAGAGAATTGCTTGAGTCCAAGAGTCTGAGGTTGCTGTGAGCTATGATGTCATGGCACTCTACCGAGGGTGACAAAATGAGACTCTGTATCAATAAAAAAAAAAATTGTATGCCTGTAATAAGGCATCACATATTATGTGCCTATAATAAAAGTAAAAAATTAATAGAAGAAAAGAACTTTTACTCATTTCATTATTGACTGGATTAAATAGATATAAAAACTGAAGTCCCACAGGTTTATTTTCTCCTGTTCCAGGAACAGCCCCTTTACCTGGGAAGGGACCCACCAGTATCACATCACTCTTGTCTTCCTGTCTCTGAGCCCAGCTCACCCCAGGGAATAAGAGCCTTCCTTCTGGGGCTCCCCTCCAGTTCCCTATGCATGCTCTCATCCCTGGCATCTGAATCCTGGCATTTTTGTCCCCTTTCAGGACTGATTGGCTTGGGATCCTGGCAAAAATGACTTTTCCTCCACTTTCTCACTTAAAAAAAAAAAAAAAAAGCAAACACGTTTAACTGAGGAATTCCCAAGGCCTTTTCCGATGTCCTTAGGGGCTGACTGGGAGCTCAAATGACCTTGGGCTGGCCTGTCCTAGGAGGAAGCGAAAGGTCAGTTCCTGGAACTGCAGCTCCCTCTGGCAGGAGAGACCTCAGACTGTGCCTTGTCCCCCGCCCGGGAGCCACTGCTGACTTTTCAGATGATCATGTTTTGCTGCTTGGCACTCTCAGAATCACTGGCCCTGAAGACGTCCAGATGTCTCTCTTGAACATTCAGAGCCGGACTTCCTGGGCAGTGCCCTCTTCATACAAACATTCTTGTTTGCTATGGCACTGCGCTTCGGATGTGCAGCAATGATTTCTGAAAGACAACTCTGGCCCTGCCTGGGGTCACACTTGGGCTCCATACAGGCCTCCCTCGGGCTCACTCTGACATGCCATGGAGGATGGGCTGAATCATTTTGCCCATCTTACAGATGGGAAAGTGAAATGTCAAGGCGTGGCATAAGCCGCCAAGGTGTTGTAACCGCCCTCTGGGGCAGAACCAGGACAGGAACACTTTCACCCCAACTTCTCATTCACTTGCCAACCCCAACTCTGGCTAGCTTAGCTTGGGCTCCTTGGGTTCACGCCCACAAATCCTGGTTACACAACTGATACCAAGCGTATGCTCAGCTAGAGAGTATAAATAGACCCAGTGACTTGTCTCTAAGAATTTATGATTCAAAAATCACAAGATTTGTACATTGAGTAACCAGATGCCTTTAGAAATACGGAAAAGTAGTAATAGCAGAGAAAGAGCTTGTTTCTATGGCTTTGCTTATTTGTATATTTATCTGTTGGGGCACAAAAAACTGTCACCTAGGTCTGGCAACAACATATTTAGGAAATAGTCCTAAAAAGGCAATTCACTGGAGATGACACATGTGTGGCTTACGTCTTAATAGTTCCTGTCGATGCTCATGGCACTGGGGGACTCTGATGTGGCTTTCTGCCCACTTTGCCCAGATGCAGACTCAGAATCTTGCCGAATACAGCACTTCACTCAGCCACGTATTTCAAAGCATTTCAACTAGTGGGGCAAACTTGATTTACCATCCCTGCTACAAATTTTAGGCTCATTATTCCAGGAAATGAGAAAAGAGAAAATGTGGGTGGTTTGCCCTTTCAGGAGGCTGCTCCCCACTGAACTCGTTCTTCTCCGTACCCCACTTCCCACACAAGGATAGTGACACTAACTGCAAGGAAGTGTCTGATCATGGTTTGAAACAAGTTATACACCTGAGGTCTGTATAATGAGACATACAAAAAACATTTGCAAAAGTGAAAGCAGTTTACTGTGGATATTATTTCATTTGCAAGGCACTCCTTCCTGAATCCCTTTCAGAATTCCAGGGGCAGATGTTCTCTGTAAAACCCACCCCCACCCCCCACCCCCCACCCCCTGCCAAATGGTTCTAATTTGTCCCCTCTCCCCTTGAGAATGGCAGTTTGAGAAATCACCTCTCTCAGATATTTGCCATTTCTCAGAGGACTAAGCTGTAAAGATTGAGTCAAATGACTTAAAAATGATTCATAGGGAAATTTTAGCCCTAGGGGTGTACCCCAGTTATGCTCTTCCTCCCTTCTAGGACGTTCCCTGCCCTTCCAGGTAAGTTCCACTGTCAACACGAGGTCAGTCCAGAATTAAGAACCTGAAAGGCACCACGAGCCCTGTGCTGGGTTGAATAGTGACCCCGCCAAATTCCATGTCCACCCCAAACCTCAGAATGTGACTTCGCTTGGAAACAGGGTCTTTGCAAATGTAATGAAGGATGGAGATGAGACCATACTGGATTAAGGTAGGCCCTCAACCCAGTGAGAGTGTCCTGTAAGATACAGAAAAGGACACACAGGGACTCAGAGAAGAAGGCCATGTGACAACAGAGGCAGGGATTGGTGAGCCAAGGACCATCAAGGGTAGGGAACAACCACCAGAAGCCAGGAAGAGGCAAGGAAGGATTCTCCCCTAGAGCTTTCAGGAGGAACGTGGCCCTGCTGACATCTTAACTTGGGACATCTGTCCTCCAGAACTGTGACAGATGCCTTTCTGATCTCTCAAGCCATCAGGTTTGTGGGAACTTGCTACGATAGCGCTAGGAGGCAAATACACTTTCCAAGTAATGTGTCTGCTCCTAAGTCTTTACTTAGGCTCTGCTCTTGGAAGAGAGGAGACCCAAACCCAGACAGTAGGTATAAATATGCTCATTTTACAGATAAGGAAACGGAAGCACAGTTCCACTCACAGTGATCCTGGGTTCCAAGACCTAGCAGCTGTGTCGTAGCTCCAATGAGATGGAAGCCTGTTCTCTAAGCAGTGTGCTGGGCAGCAATGACCCTGAATGGGAACTGAGGACCCACACAGTACTGTACACTCAGCAGCCCAGCAAATAGCCCAAGAAAAACAGAGGCAAACAAGGGCTAGTTGGCACTGGAAATAGAGTCATAAAAATCTGAGAGCCCTTTGGGAAGCAGTAGTTGCAGTGAGAAGGATGGGGTGGGGTGGGGTCCTGGAGGACAGGGGAGTAATCTCTTCCTTTACACCTTGGAGAAACTGATCTTCAACAGGCTTAATCACTGGGCGCTTTATTTCACCTATGTGGAACTGGTTACAAGGATTCAGTCAGGGCATTTTGCCTGAGAAAATTGCTTTAACCATTAATAGATGGGATAAAAACACCGTACTTTTCTTCCTGTTGGTTGATCTGTTTTTTTAAGGTAATATTTCTTACTATGTTTTGAGAGCTTCTGAACATGAGTTATATTTTGTCTTTGAATCTTCTGTCCTCGAATCATCTTGCCTTTTTCTTAATTGACAATTATTACTGAAAATAATAGAAAAGCATTAGCAACGCATGCTATATGCTTTCATAAACTTAAATAGCTAGCTGGCCAAGAATTCTTTATCTCCTTTAGAAAAGAAAAATACTTGTTTCCATAAAGAAGTGTCCTTGTTAATGATGATTTTAATCTCCATGGCATGTTTATTCCCCTTTGGTGGCCAGGGGAGAAGTCATTTTCAGAGAATTGAGATTCTGGACAGAACCATCACCTGGTCTCCTTGTGCTGCTGAGCTGGCAGGGGCTGGTGTCTGAAAATATCAGGAATGGAGTGATCAACAAGGAAAGGTGGCCAGACAGAGCATCCAATGCCAGCGTGTGACACCAGTGTCCCTGGTGGCTGCATTCCCTCCACCTTCTTCTCAGGGACCAAGCTCATTTGTGCCTAGTGCATCTGCCTCTTGGTTCCAAGGACCCTCTGAGAATGACTCAGAGGCACTGCTGAGCTGAGGGATGTCTGCAGGCTGTCATGGTAGCTATTCAGTCTCTAGAAGGGACAAAATGCAGTTCAAGGCAAAGAAGACAAGGAGGCCTCTGGTGTAAGTTTCCAAGAAAGGTAGAGGCTCCTGGGGCACAAAGGTTGGGTAGTTCATCCACCCAGGTCAATTGAAATCTTGTAACTGCTCAAACCTCCTTCCTGGTAGGTGTGTTGTAACCCAGCCCTCTTTCCCCTGCCCACTCCTGTTCCCCAGCCCTCACCTGTTCCCCCCACCCTCTCCAGCCCATTTCCCTCCTCCCTTCTCTCCCCAGAGTCCACTCCAGGAACAAGGCAAGTCCCTCCGCCCCCCAGGGTGGCCCAGAACATGTTCCCAGGCCCCCTTCTTCCTCCTAGAGTTGCCAAGAACAAGCTTCAGGTACAAGGAAAAAAGTACCAAGTTTCACAAAACCCCCAAGTTCTCAGTAGATGAACAATGGTGGAAAACTCACTGAGACTTGATAAATTACTGTTGTATAACCATAACCATTGTGATATAAAATGTATCCATTGTCAACTGAAACTGTATTAATTATCGTTCCATTGCTGTATCTATGACTACCAGAGTTGTAACCCCCCTTAACCAGCCACCTTTCGCTTCTGTAATATGCTTACATAAAGCCTATAAAAGGTAACTCACCCTCACACCTGAGCTGCTGACTGTCTCTCGGAGCAGCAGCCCCTGCAGCAAGTAAAATAAATTACCAATTAATTAACCTAAGTGGGGGTCCGAGTCTATTTTTCCAGGTCCCCTAAGTTATTTCAATGCCACAGCACTCTACCCAGGGCAACAGCTTGAGACTCTGTCTCAGAATGAATAAATAAATAAATAAATAAACTGCCTTTCATCTTTCTCTACATGAGGAATAAATATTAGTGTCTACCAACAGCTTTGAAATGAGTTATGTGATAATTATAACTATCATAAAATACACAAACCACATGAATAAGATTAATAATGTTTGTATTATACATTGGCTATTGATATTAAAGCTAAAATTTTCTGCTGAACTTAAAAAAAAAAGTCAAGCCACAGACTAGGCGACTTTTTCTCAGATTCTCCGAAGTTCTTTTTATTTTAATTTCTTTTTTTTTAATTTCAGATTAACATGAAGGTACAATGATTAGGTTACAATGTTTGCATTTGTTAGGTAAGGTCTCTTTTGTGTCCTGCACCCAGTAGGTGTGCCATATACCCTTACATTGTGCCCATTAGGTGGGACCACACCTATCCCCCTCCCTCCTCCCCACTACCCCTCTCTCTTTCCCCCTCCCCCCAACTTAAATTGAATGTTTCTCTTCTGTGGGCCTATATTGTTCTTCAACTGACTTCATGTTAGTATTAAGTACACTGGATACTTGCTTTTCCATTCTTGTGATACTTTGCTAACTCCATCCTGGTTAATACAAAAGATGTAAAGTCAGGGAGAAGGTGTTTGTAACACACATAATCACAAAAGGGTTCATATCCAAAATACATAAAGATTTCCTACAAATCAATGACTAGCAAACCCAATGAGGGAAGATGAGCAAAGAATAAAATTAACAGAGGGATCACAGGAAAGGAAACAGAACTAGCTCAAATATATCAAAAGGCAGGTGTTCTCATTAGAACATGGAAAATTCAAATTCAAATAACCAGGAGACACGCTGCACGCACCTGAGGGAGACCAAGATTAAAACATTCAGCAATACCAAACGTTGCTTAGAATGTGAGGACACAGTAATGCTTGCACATATTCAAAGATTCTGATTTAAATGGTCTGGGGCAGAGCTTATCATTTTATTTTGAAAGCTCTTAAGGTGAGTCCTTTCCAAGCCCGCAAGGATCAGGGCACCGAGACGTGCATAGTGCCTTCTAGTGGTCGCCGTTTTCCCCACACCTCAGGGCCTGCAGGTGGCAGGGGTGTCCTTAACTCACCCTGCTACTCCAGATCACTTTCCTCCCCCCACTTCTTGCAACCTACTCCTTCTAATTGCAATCATCTACTGAGCCCCATTGAATATTCTAGCACCACTCACTAAGTTCAATACCATCCCTTTCATAATTCTAGTGATTTCAGTGACTACGTAGAGATTCATCCGTTCCTCTGGCCTCTCAATTCTTTGATATTGTCTCATCTAATGATCTTGTCCCACATCCTACCTCAGTCACACATTCCCTTATTATATCTTAAACGTTGATAAATCATGATCTATCTTTGTAATCATTCTTTTGCATTCATCCTTAACTAACTTACTCCTCCCCACTTAACCCAAGTTGAACCCAATTCTCCACTGGACTATACTGAGCTCAAGTGGCTGAACCTGCCATCTCTGGCATATGGGAGTGGCACACTACCCTTTTGAGCCACAGGCACTGCCCTCTGCAACAATTTTTTTCTAAAAGAAGGTTCTATAATCTGTCATGGGATTAAAATAAAGAAAAAAGAAATAAAAGAAGGTTCTAAAATAAATATGGCAAAAAATGTGGTAAATCTGGGTATCATCATAGTATTCATTTTTTTACAAAAATTAGTATTTGTCATATTATTCTCTCTCTCTCTCTTTTTTTTTCTTTTTGAGACAAAGTCTCACTCTGTCACCCTGGGTGTAGTGTGTGGCATCATAGCTCTCAGCAACCTCAATCTCTTGGGCTCAAGTGCTCCTCCTGCCTCAGCCTCCTAAGCAGCTATGACTACAAGTGTGAACCATCACACCTGGCTAATTTTTTTCTATTTTGAGCAGAGATGGGATCTCACTCTTGCTGAGGCTGGTCTCAAACTCCTGAGCTCAAGCAACCCGCCCACCTCAGCCTCCCAGAGTGCTGAGATTACAGGTGTGAGCCACCATGCCCAGCTTTATTCTCTCTACCTTTTAAATATGTTTTAAATACTCCAGAATTTTCATAATGAATTTTTAAAATTTTAATTTCAGAAAAATAAAATGTCTGAAATAAAACCTGGTAGGCTTGGATGCAGCTACATTTGAGTAAAAGGGAATAAATAATCTGCAGTCAGCAAAAAGAAAGAAAAACTTGCTGCTAGGATTGTTTGGCTGATGTCCTTTATCAGACAGCTGTGATTTGGGTCAATGGAGAAAAGGAACCAGCCCTGTCGAAAGGCACCGTCTGACTGGACTGTTGTCACTCAGCAGGGCAGGGTAAGGCAGGCATGCGTAGTCAAGATGCTTGCAAAGGTCTCTAGGAAGGCGCTGAAGTCACAGGCATGGATGTTTATATCTATGGCACACCCAAACACACCTGTTATACCGGAACAGTTTGATAACACTCACAATGTCAGAACTGGATGGGACGGTGCAGGGTAATGCTCTCTATTTTAAAGGCAAAAAAACCCTGAGATACAAAAGCCAAGGGCTAATTACAGATCAAAGTTCTGGCCCAATTCCAAAAAGTTGATCTCAGTTTAAAGCAATTTCCACCTCCTACCCTCCCAAAATAAGATAACTTTCCAGTTTTTCTATGAGTATAATAATAAGTTTTTTAATTTAATGTGGAAAATTTAAGGAAGAAACTGGAATATAAAGAATGACCTGATTGTCCATCAATAGGGGAAGAATTGAAATATATTAATATAATTATAAAATATAATGCAAGTAATAGAAGCATTATATGGGTTGATATATATTGACCGAGAGAAGATTATAATATATAATTAGTAGGAAAAATCTTATACATCAATAGCCTGTCATTTTTATACAAGGCAAACAAAAAACTGTTTACATATGTTGTGTTTACAGAAGCTTATAAAAACTACAGTAGGGGTCAAGGCGCCAGCCACATACACCTAAGGTGGCGGGTTCGAATCCAGCCCGGCCCGCCAAACAATGATGGCTGCAACCAAAAAGTAGCCAGGCGTTGCGGTGGGCGCCTGTGGTCCTAGCTACTTGGAAGGCAGAGGCAGGAAACTCGCTTGAGCCCAGGAGTTGGAGGTTGCTGTGAACTGTGATGTCACAGCTCTCTATCCAGGGGGACAGCTTGAGGCTGTGTCTCAAAAAAATAAAAAAAAATTAGTAGTGATATTGAAGGTGAGAAAGTGAAGCTATAACTGTTTTACTTTACTTTTGAATTTAAAATTTTTTCTAAAGATTGTGTAGAGGAGGAGAAAATTTGCCTTAAACACATCACTCAGAAAGAATCTCTGGTTTTAAATTATATTTTTCCTGACTTTTATATAAAACGTATGTACACACATATATTAACAAAACTAGTTTGAACTAGTTTATACCACACATACTAAGCTTCCCCACCCCAGAGTTAATAATTAGCCATATTTGAGGAAGGCCTCAATACACTGCCTTCCTTCCAAGTTAACGAGTCCTAATTTTGAAAGGCTACAACATACCCGACTGTACTGTCTGGTGTTACTACAGTTCCCTTCACCAATCCATTACGGAGGGGCTTCTGGAGTGTTTCCGATTTTCCCTGGCGTGAACTTCAATAAACACCCTTGTGCATACACCCATATTCGCACAGTTGACACTCAGTACCAATTCTCCGGCGAGGAATTCCTGGGCCAAAGCAAATGAGTTTGAGTTTTGATCCACATTTCCAAACTGGCCTTCTAGAAAATGGGTGTTTTACTCGTTAGGGGAGGTGCGCTCCCAACGACCGCCTGGGGAATTCAGTTCAGCGCAGAACAGGCAGATCACAAACTCTCGCTTAACTTGAGCAACCCCTTCCCGACGAAACTGCAGGGTTTTCCAAGCGCTTTCAGGGGCAGGAGAGGGACCCAGAGAACCCCGAGAGCTGCCCGGCGGCGCCTCGGCTCTAGCAAAGTTTGCAGACTGGTCCGGAAGAGCAGGCCGGGCCCGCCCGGTGCGGGGGTCGGAACGTCCCCAGGGGCGCCCGGTGGGCGGGGCTCTGTGAGGGGCGGGCCCTCGGCGGGGTGGGGGCGGGGCGCCCTCTCCAGCCGGCCACGCCGGGGCCCCTCCCCGCCCGCCCTCCGGCCGCGTCCCCGCCAGCCCTGCCGACGTGGCGGGGCGGGACCCGCTGGGCGCTCCCGCGCGCACTTGGCCGCCGGAGGGGTAAGAGCCCCGGGCACCCTCTCCCCATCCCCTTTCCCCGGCGAGCGGGAGGGTTGGGGAACACTGGGCGGCCGCCGCGGGGTTAGGGTCGGGGGGACCTTACCGTCGCTCCTTGTCCCGGAGCCGGCGATCCTGTCCTCTGCGTTGTGAGAAGCCATCGGCAGGGACTTGGCGCCGGGCGCGACCCGGGAGGACCCGGCTTGGGGGCGAAAGTCCGCCGAGGCGCTGGCGGCGCGGCCGAGGGCCCTGCGTGGGTGCGGGCGTGTGAGTGTGTGTGTGTGAGTGTGTGTCGCTCCGGGTCCACGCTCATGCACACACCCACACGCCCGCACGCCGGGTCTGCCCCCTCGGCCGGCGCAAACTCCGCGGAGCCTGCCTCGAGCTCCCTGCCCTAGCACCAAGCGAGTCTGAAAAAGTTCCCCCCAGAGACCGGGTCCAAGACAGGCAGCGTCCCCGCAGCCCGGGACACGGTGGGAGCAGGACGCGTAGGGCAAAGGCCTCCTCCAGCAGTGGTCCTGCCCTTGGCCTTGGAAAGCAGAACTCGGCCTTGACCTCGCACCCAAGCTCATCACTCTTCCCCGGCGCCCACCCGAGCCCTGCCCGCCTTTGTACCCCAGCCCACTCTCTAAGCTGGCGCCACCTGAATTCGGAGACCCCTGGGGTGGGTCCCACTCTTTTCTCCAAAGCCTCAGCCCCCTCCACCCCCTGGAAACTGAAGTTTCCAGCCACCTCGCATCAGGGGCTTGAACGGCCCTGCCTTTATCCTAGAGTAGGAAGACAGCTCTGTGGGCTGAGAGGATACACTGTACCTTTCTGACCCCATCGGTCCCCTTTCTAAACATCTTAAACGATGCTAGCAGGTGGCTTTTTAAATCAAAGTCTCTCAACTCCATAAGACCTCAGCCAACCTGGGGGGACAGAAAAAGAGGCGCGCCCCGTCCTCAGAGGCCTCTTGCAATCCTCTCTTCCGCCGGGTGGCCCCTTTTCTACCCCACCCTTATTCGTCTGTTCTCACCCTTCTTTCTTCCACCAAACCTGAGCTCAGGAAAGAATCTGCTAAATGTCTACATTGTAAGCTTAAAGCAAAGGAATGAAATAAACTTTAGGGGTGAAATTTGAGACACAAGTGAGCCTGTGCAGAAGGAATTTGAGGGTGGGAGGGGGCCTTCCTAATCTCAGAGTAGCCATTTACTTATAAGCCCAGGGCTATATCAAACATTGCCTCCTTAATGTCAAACACAGTATATTTCAGTAAATACGTGAGGGTCAGAAACCAGGCTAGGTGCTGTTGGTCACTGTCCTGGAGGATAGGATGTCAGAAGCAGATACTCCCTGTAAATGCAGTAGAAGTTTATGCAAAGTACCAAAAACAAAAAGGGAGTGGTTAATTCTTTGGAAGGAGTGGGCTTATTAAGGAAAAATTCGGAATGAAGGTGACATTAACCGGATGTCTGAAGGAATAGGAATGCCAGGCAGTCAGAGGCAGGGCAGCGAGGCGGAGGAATCAGTGTGAGCAAAGGCAGGGAGGCTTATGAGCTGTGGGAAGTGATGGACAGTCTGGTGAGGCAGGAGCCCGGGGTGTGCCAAGATATGCAGGAGAAGGTCAGAGAGGTTGCAGCTGGATTATGAGGGGCCACAGGTGCAGTGCGGGGTGTTTACACCTAATGGTTTTTAAAAAGGGAAGCAAATAGGTCCCAGGCTGGGGTGGAGAACCTATAGGCTTCTGATGTCAAGATTTTTTTTTTTAAGTACCCAAAGAGGCAAGAAATGCTTCATCTTTCTCTGCTGCACCCTAAAAAAAATTTGTCGGTTTTTTTTTTTGTTGTTTTTTTTTTGACAGAGTTTCACTATGTTGTCTGGTAGAATGCAGTGGCATCACAGCTCACAGCAACCTCAAATTCTTGGACTTAAGAGATTCTTTGTCTCAGCCTCCCAAGTAGCTGGGACTATAAGCACCCGCCACAGTGCCCAGCTATTTTTTGGTTGTAGTTGTCATTGTTTGTCAGGCTCAGTCTGGGTTCGAACCCTCCAGCTCTGGTATAAGTGGCTGGCATCCTATCTGCAGAGCTACAGGCACTGAGCCTTTTTTTTTTTTTTTTGAGATAGATTCTCACTTTGTCACCCCCACATAAAGTGGTAGAGAGTTGTAGCATCATAGCTCACAGCAACCTCAAATACTTGGGCTCAAGTAATCCTTTTGCCTCAGCTTCCCAATTAGCTGGGACTACAGGTGCCCACTACAATGCAAGGCTATATTTACTTTTTTATTTTTTTGATGCCCTGGGCATAGAGCCATGGCATCGTAGCTCACAGCAACCTCAAACTCTTGGGCTCAGGGGATCCTCTTGCCTCAGCCTCCCGAGTAGCTGGGACTACAGGTGCCTGCCACAATGCCCCAATAGATTTTCTATTTTTAGTAGAGATGGGGTCTTACTCTTGCTCAGGGTGGTCTTAAACTCCTGGACTCAGGCAATCCACCTGCCTTGTCTCCCAGAGTGCTAGGATTAGAGGCTTAAGCCACTGCACCCAGCCTAAAGAATTTGTTAGGTAAAATTTGGATAAATCTGGATTTTAAATAATTTGTTCTACAAAATTTGGATACAATTAACAGGTCCCACTTAAGGACATGTGGCCTTAAGGTGGCAGGCTGGGTACATGTATTTGACAGGCTTCAAATGGGGACTGTCACAGCCTGATTCAGAGCCTCTCATCCAGTGTTTTACTCCTGGTCCTTCACTAACTAGCACTTTTTGTAACTGGGGGAGATGATCTCACACAGGATATCATGTTAACTAAATTTTTATTTTGCCAACTGAGTCTACCCATCCACTGTCATTGCTATTACATAAAATGAAAGATATTTTAATACCAAGAAAAGCAACGAAGGATAAACTTGCAAGATGAAGGCAATCCTTTACATTTAATAAATTTAGATTTATAAAAAACTTGCTGCAATCTTGTCCTCATTTTTCTCTATCATGGACTGGCCCCAGTCCCACAGCTGGGGGTTGGGAACAAAGTATATAGACCATTTGGTCCAACCTTACAGTACAGAGGTTCTCCCTTGCACAGGGTCAGTCTAGTTCAGGCACATCTTTCCATTATCTGATGGATCATTTTTTGGCTGTTTTGTGTTAGTGCATAAGGTCATTCATTTCTGAAGGATAACGACGGTGTCTTCTGTTGCCTGCTTATTTTAGGAACTCTGATGTTGCTGCTCCAATACCTTACATAGTTCTGGGAGCATTTTAGGTGATGAATGAATTTCCTCATGAGAAACTAACTTATTCCCAGCCTACAAAGGCTTCTTTATACACCACTCTTCCTCTCCTCGGGGTTTCCTGAAGCAGCCTCCTTGTTTCTGTGGGTTGAGTCTCCGTAGTCTCAAAGCCACGGGACATGGTTGCAGTGATCAGCGTTCCAAACCATAAATCAGGAAAGGCTTCTAAGTCTGACTGTGCTTTGGGGGCAGACCGAGATGGGGACCATCCCTGGAAACGCAGAGCAGGTCACAGCTGTAGTCCTGGGGTGCTCCAGCAGTCCCTGTTCAGAAACAGCTGTGTATTTAGGGTGCAGTTTCTAATGGTTTCAGACCAAAGGGAAGCGTCTTAAAAATGATTACCTTTCCCCATCACAGTAATAAAAGTATACCAGAACAAGCAAAAATATTTTTTTATTTTTATTTAGGGAAAATTAGACCTGTAAGAGGTAGAAGTAAATACAGATTAGAGATATATGAAATTAGAAGTTGAAATAGGGCTCTTCTTATGGTGACCATTTTTATTATTTAAATAAATATAAAAATCTGATCTTTCTGAAATTTATGAATTACCCACAAGTTTTTGTTTGTTTGAGACAGAGTCTTAAGCTGTCCCCCTGGGCAGAGTGCCATGGCATCACAGCTCACAGCAATCTCCAATTTCTGGGCTTAAGCCATTCTCTTGCCTCAGCCTCTCAAGTAGCTGGGACTACAGGTGCCTGCCACAACACCCAGCTATTTTTTTTTTTTTTGGTTGTAGTTGTCATTGTTTGGCAGGCCCAGGCTGGATTCGAACCCACCAGTTCTGCTGTGGCTGGCACCTTAGCCACTTGAGCTACAGGCACTGAGCTACCCATAAGTATTTTTCTAACAATATCACCTCAACACCTTACAGCTTATTCATTTTGGGGTCTGTTTGGTTTTGGTTTTTGAGGGGGGGGTTCTTTTGGTTGTTGGGGGTTTTTTTGTTTGTTTGTTTGTTTTGTATTTCTGAAGGGTTGTTGTTGCTGCTTGAATGTAGAGCAATTGCAGAGAAGTTTTCTTGCAGTGATTTTTCTACCCTTGAGGTTAACTGAACTAAGGCAATTTGGCCATCACAGGTAGGTGAAGATTACAAGTTTCCTCCCCTGCAGCCTCATTATCAAGATCTGTATTACCACAAATCCAAATTCTCCGATGAAATTCTGCCACGTTACATGTATATTAGCAACTAAGCTTAGTTATGCAGCCTGTTCTCATAAGCTTGAAGTCCTAGCTTGCTGTCCTTTTAGGCCTGCATTCTGGTGGCAGAACTCTAGTCACCTTCAGGCTTCAGAATTCTGCAGTCAGCCAGAAGCACTAGAAAAAACCCTACTCCAAAGGGCACTCAGCTGCTGGACTCAATATAATGTGCCCTGGCCATAGAAGGGCAGAAGGCACCTGTACATTGTTTCTCGCTGATCCATACATCTTAAAAGCCTTCCATTTCACCAGTGAGGAATGATTTCTAATATCCCTTATGCTAATTAGCACACCCCGGAGTGCTGATCAAAGAGGACAATGGCTGAACCCTTTCAAGAATCAGACACCTGGCTCAGCGCCAGTAGCACACACACCAGCCACATACGTGGAGACTGGAGGGTTCAAACCCAGCTCAGGCCAACTCAACAATAATGGCAACTGCAATAAAAATAGCTGGGCGTTGTGGTGGGCACCTGTAGTCCCAGCTACTTGGGAGGCTAAGGCAAGAGAATCACTTGAGCCCAGGAATTTGAGGTTTGCCGTGAGCTATGACGTTATAGCACTCTACTGAGGGCAACATAGTAAGACTCTTGTCTCAAAAAAACAAAAATCAGACACCCACTTAAGGATTTTATAGTGCTTACTGAAGACCTTGAGAGTATATTCCTGAATAGACCACTTCAAATGTTAACCACCCTGAGGGCATAAATTAAAACTAATTAACAGGTCATCTGCCACATGAAGTATTTTAGAAGATGTTACAAACAGTATAACGACATGTTTAGGACAGAGCGTGTCATATATCAAAGTGTCCACAATGGTTTTAGTTATTTTTTTGCCCATAAATGTTTGTCATAATCAGGTTTAGTCTTGTGTTTCTGCTTATAGAAAATGAAAATAGTTTGGAGCTTCTTAATAATCCAGATTAATAGTAAGGGTTTTCAAGTCAACTTACCAAGAAATAAAAATCCTAAACCATGGGTAGTGGCTCATCCTGTAATCCTAGCACTTTGGGAGGCTAGGGCAGGTTAATTGTTTGAGCTCAGGAGTTTGAGACTGGCCTCAGCAAGAGTGAGACCCCCATTTCTACTAAAAATAGACAAACTAGCCAGGCATTGTGGAGGGCACCTGTAGTTCCAGCTACTTGAGAGGATGAGGCAAAAGGATCACTTGAGCCTAAGAGTTTGAGCTAAGAAGGACACCAGGGCACTCTACCCAAAGCAACAGAGTGAGACTGTCTAAAGAAAAAAAAAAAAATACAATCCCTACAACTGACTTATGATTTTAAAAAAGGGAGGGAATAAAAGTGATATTGAAGTGTTATTTATTCATGGGGTCATTCTCCTTAATGGTTTTGTCCTTCGGACTCAAGCAAGGATGGGAGAAATTAAGACAGGTATCTAGGCCGTGGCAATCAAGCAATGCCCTAGGCCCCAGGTCAGCACTTATTTGCTATAACAGATCAGATAGTAAACGGTTTAGGCTTTGCGACCTAAACACAGGTGATCTGTGTTTCACCTACTCAGCCCTGCTGTTGTGGTGCTGGAGAAGCCCATGATGTATGGTATGTAAACCAAAAGGCCAATGAAATGTTGTTTATCAAAACAGGCAGAAGGCAAGTTTTGGCCTGCAGGTTGTAGTTTGCCAATCCCGTGTTTCAGGCCAGTCCTGACTCAGAGGTTTTTACAAAGATTTTATAAACTGCCCAGTGATTTTTGAGTACCCCTGAGTCATTTCCCCTCCCCTACAGAAACCACAGTAACAACCCCTTTCTGTGCAGTGGCCTTGTGTCATTCTTTACTATTTCAGGGAGCTTTAACCAGAGTCCTTGACAACCCACGGCCAACCTCGATATCCCAGACTTCATACACCAGCTAGAGGGAGGTCGGCATTCATTGCCTTTCTTACCCATAGACTTGTTTGCCAGAGCGTTAAATTCAAGGTCTAGCAGGGACTTTTGTTTAAAAGTAGCATCATCTCTATCATAACTCATTAAAAATGTGTGGGTAAGACATCTATGAGAATAATTTGTCCTAATAGTTGCATTTTTGTCACCGTTATTATCAATAATGAAATGAAAATACATCCTAACTCAGTTCACTAGGAGGTGAGGGAAGGAAAGAAAAGATAATAGGGAAATATAGAGTCATTTGGAACCACCTGCTTTAAGAGAGCTCCTGAGCATCTCTGAAACATCAGCAGGGCTCAGCAGGAATCTTTGTTGAGCTTCCCACTGTGTTTGAGAAACCATGTTAAACTATGAGAACAACATACTCACTTCTTTCCATTTTATCCTTGTATTTCCCTGACTAAACTATTGTCCAGGCCTTGACCAACTGGTCCCTGATACATATATATATATATATCCGGCTTTCTTGCTTTGAATCTCTGATGACACGGCAAAGCTAAATTACAGGTATTTATTGGATAAGCACTTGGGTACTTCTTATGTTAAGTCTCATAATTGCTACCTCTATAACACATAAAGTTAGATTAAATAAATAATTTTATAGATAAAACTCTTAGTTCCCATGTACATATCGTTTCATGCCAAGTACGAGATTCAGGAAAGTTTCAAGATGGCACTGTAGGTTTGTATTAGTTTGCTATTGTGGCTGTAACAAATTACGACACAAATTTATTCTCTTCCTGTTCTGGCAGTCAGAAGTCTGAAATCAGTGTCTTTGAACTATAGTCAAGGTATGGGCAGCTGGTCCTTCTGGGGTCTCGGGGAGAGTGGTTTCCCTGCCACTCTCCAGGTCCTGGTGGCCGCCCATATTCCTTGGCTTGGGGCCCCTTCCTGCAATTCCAAAGCACATCCCTCCAGACTCTGCTTCTGTCATCAAATCACCTTTTCTTCTTTGTAGTCAAATCTCCCACTGCCTCCCTCTAATGAGGATACTTTTGACTACATTTAGGGCCAACCCAGATAACCCAAACTCATCCCCCCATTTCCAGATCCTTAATCACATCTACGAAGTTCCTTTTACCATGTAAGGTCACACTCACGGGTTCTGGGGATTAAGTCATGGATATCACCGTTATTCAGACTCCTGTGAGGTTACATGAAGTTTCTCATTAGTAGAAGAAAGTTTAGTCCTGCTAGATTTAATTTAATTATGCAGGGCTTTAAATGAAAGCTTCATAATTCAGATTAAAGCATAAAGTGTTTATAATTGTGTTGACAGATAATAAAAATGTCTGATGATGCTGGTGATACCTTAGCCACTGGAGATAAGGACAAAATTACTGAGATGCCCAATAGTGATTCTTCACCTGAAGATGCAGAAATGCATTGTAGTTCAGCTACAATTTCAAATGTGCCAACGCCAGGTGGTCCCACAGAAGAGGGGCATGAAACCGCAGCTGTTCAGGGTACAGAAACTGAAGCCGCTGAGTTCCTTGAGCAGCCCAGAGACACCAGGGTCACAGAGCCACCTCTCAATGGAGAAGTGCCTGAGGATACACTTGCTGAATGCATTGATTCTGTCAGCCTTGAGGCAGAACCAGGATCTGAAATACCCCTGAAGGAGCAGAATGACCCGGTAAGAGTGATAGATGGATCCAGTTCATTTCAACCTGAGTTCTTAACTGATACCATGTGCAGAGCTTAGCACCAAGCTCTGTGGGTGGGAATTGGGAGTTCAGAATGTATTATGTCATCACCTCTATCTTAAAAAACGTTTTGGGGGCAGGGCACAGTGGCTCATACCTGTAATCCTAGCATCCTGGGATGCCGAGGCAGGTGGATTGCCTGAACTCATATGTTCGAGACTAGCCTGACACAGAGTGAGACCCCATTTCTAAAAATAGCCAGGCACTGTGGTGGGCGCCTGTAGTTCTAGCTACTTGGGAGGCTGAGACAAGAGAATCACTTAAACCCAAGAGTTTGAAGTTGTTGTGAGCTATGACACCATAGCACTCTACTATGAGGATGGCAAAAAAAAAGTGTTGGTAAAACATATATGAGAATAATTTGTCCTAATAATTACATTTTTATAGTTGTTTTATAATTAATTAACATTAATAACATCCACTAATTATAGGACACAACCTGTGTGCCAGGCCCTCTCTTAGCCACTTTATATACAATGTCCTTCACAGTTCAAAGTTGGGTATTACTAACCCCAATTTATAGATGAGGCAACAAGGCTCAGAGAAGTCAGCCTGTCCTGGCCTACACGGTAGTAAAATATCAGACATAATGGCCCTGGATGATTAACAAGGCTGATTCAGTCCTGAACAAGTCAAGTGCTGTAAGACTACTTAAATTCCAATGCACATTTGCAAATCCATTTTGGAGACTTTCAGCATTTAGGTCCCTATTTTATCAACACACACCACCTTCCAGGGGCCAGCGGCAGATCACACTTGTTGCCTCTTCCCCTCAATACCTGCATCTGTCTCTAACGGGGATAGACTAGGCCAGCATCTCCCTGTTAGTACCTTATACTACACCAATACAACTGCCCCAGCTGGGTTTTCCTAATGCCACCACCTCCACCATCATCATGAAAGTGGAAGACGGCCTCTGTCTTTCTCCTATCCAGGTAGGACTACCTTCTTGAGCAAAGGTATTAGGGTGGATTTGAGGTCTGCCCTCCACTGGGAGTTTGGATCAGATATGGTAAACATCCACAAGATGCCAGGCGTTGTGGTAGGTGCCTATAGTCCCAGCTACTTGGGAGGCTGAAGCAGGAGAATGGCTTGAGCCCAAGAGTTTGAGGTTGCTGTGAGCTGTGATGCCATGGCACTCTACTGAGGGTGACATAGTGACTCTGTCTCAAAAAAAAAAAATACACATAATCACAAAATCTATTATGGCCTAGAAGATTCTGGTTTGTACTTTCTCAAAGGCTATTCTGCCAGTTTCTTTTTTAGTAAAGCAGGCATTTTCCCATAGACACTTGTTTAAAGGGGTGATGAGATTTTTGTCAGGCTTAGACACACCTAGGATCAAATAAGCTTCTGCACTTGGCTGTTTTCCTACAGAACCTGCCATTCCTTGGGGGATCTACAAACAAGATGGAAACGCTCAACTTATAAATGAACTTTTGATTGAAAAATTTGTTTTGCAGAATTTATTCTCTTCAGGATCAACAGATAAAGAGTTTACTTGCACCACTGCCTAAAGACTTCTTATTAATATCTGACAGAGGGAAAATAAAATAGAATAAATGAACGATACTCAGTAGTACACTTGATAATGAAGCAGAAAACTAACTCTAATATTCACTTAAGATAAAAGGATACATCAATAAGAGAAAGAGCAGAGCAGCACCTGTGGCTCAGGGAGTAGGGTGCCAGCCCCATATGCCGAGGGTGGTGGGTACAAGCCCAGCCCTGGACAAACTGCAAAAAAAAAAAAAGAGAGAGAGAGCAGAACCCCCCTTTTCTGATAATACCTCTAAAGACACTAAATCCCCTTTTCTGGTAATCTTAAGAAGAGACTACACAGAAGGGTATAAATATGACCTGGTGAAAGAAATACCCTCTTCCTTCAAGGCCTTTCAGCCAAGGTACCCTTGAAAATGTGCCATTGTTCTGTCTATACTTTTAAGTTTAACCACCTTGACTCAAGGTTCACTCAGGGAACCTGCCTGGATTTCAGAGATAGGTTTCTTTCCTGATAGTTGGCGTTCAGGAAGCAGAATTCCCCAGAGCTAAAAGCTGGGTGGGCAGAATCCTTTCTTACACCCTATTCATGTAAAGGTAGGAAGAACCTCTGAAATACATTTCACCATCTACAAATCTTGAATGCCTTCAATTCCACCATCTAGAACCCTGCGCAGATTTTAAGGAGCTAGTAAATAGTCCACCATGCTCACCAATTAAAACACACTTTTGCAATTCAGTATGCTAAATAGCAAAGCATCAGGTGTTACTGGAGACACGGAATTGCTCACTGCCTCTCAAGTATGGCCTTCCTGATTAGAATGCCGGGTGACCACTCGGATTGTACATATGTTATGGGAATGGTGCCAGCACTTGGAGTGTAGTTTAATCTGCCAAGCCCCCGTAATATCACAACATGCACCTAGAAACATTCTGAAGTCAATAGCTGAAATCATAATACTAAAGGATGGCAAGAAAGTAAGAGTCAGAATCTAGGGCATGGATACCTTCAGAACAGAACTCTGTGAATGTAAAAGTGGTGAAGCTTTGCAACTACTCAAAGGTCAAAAGGTAAAGAGATTAAAATGGGTCCATGCGGCTCGGTGCCAGCCACATACACCTGAGCTGGCAGGTTCAAATCCAGTCCAGGCCCGCCAAACAACAATGATGGCTGCAACCAAGTAATAGCCAGGTGCTGTGGCAGGCGCCTATGGTCCCAGCTTCTTGGGAAATGGAGGCAGGAGAATCACTTGAGCCCAGGAGTTGGAGATTGTTGTGAGCTGTGATGCAACGGCACTTGACCCAGGGTGACAGCTTGAGGCTCTGTCTCAAAAATAAAATAAAATAAAAATTAAGTTAAAATAAAATGGGTCCAGCCACTGTGACCTTGATAATAATCCAAAAGAGTCTTCCTTTGGTGGGTAGAGGAGTAGAGAGGAAGTGAATACAGAGAATAGTCACCTTTTTCAAGAGGTGAAGAAGAAAGTTTTTTCTTTTTTTTTTAAGAGACAGAGTCTCACTGTATTGCCTCTGGTAAGAGTGCCATGGTGTCACAGCTCACAGCAACCTCCAACTCCTGGGTTTAAGCGATTCTCTTGCCTCAGCCTCCCGAGTAGCTGGGACTACAGGCACCCGCCACAACACCCAGCTATTTTTTTGTTGCAGTTAGGCCAGGGCCGAGTTTGAACCTGCCACCCTCAGTATATGGGGCTAGGTTTGAACCCATCCCCACCCTTGGTATATGGGGCCAGCGCCCTACTAACTGAGCCACAGGCACCGCCCAAGAAGAAAGATGTTGAGAGGACACCAGGTAAGTTTGAAAGAAACATTTTGTCCTTGTGATTTTCATTTGTTAGTTTTAAGATGGAGGAATTGTGGACATGATTAAATGTGGGAAGTACCCAGTATGGAGAAAGGTTGGAAAAAAACAGAAGAGAAGAACCTACCTGTGCTGGGGGAGTTAGGGTGGAGATGATAATAGTAACTCAGAGGAAGACATCACTTCCATGATAATTAAAAAGAAGGAAGTAATTGTGAATCAGGGTGTACAGTTAGATCTGTGCTTAGATGTTTTTTTGGTGTAGCCAGTGTCTTTTGTGCATAAAAAGAGCTACTCGAATGTTGACTTTATTCTAAACAATTGGTGTTCCATATTAAAATTTCAAATTCAAAAACCCAGTCCTTCTTAGGCTTTATGTTTATCTCACAAATCTTACTCTGTTTAGAAATCTAGCAAAATTGAACGCCTTCAAGATCTTTTGATTAACATGTGGTTTGGTCTATTTTACCAACTTAAAATTCAATTTTTTTTTTTTTTGAGACAGAGTCTCAAACTGTCACCCTGGGTAGAGTGCCATGGCATTGCAGCTCACAGCAACCTCAAACTCTTGGGCTTAAATTATTCTCTTGCCTCAGCCTCCCAAGTAGCTGGGACTACAGGTGCCCGCCACAATGCCTGGCTTTTTTTTTTTTTTTTTTGGTTGCAGTTGTTGTTGTTTTAGCTGGCCCAGGCCAGTTTTGAACCCACCAGCTTCAGTGTATGTGGCAGGCACCCTACCCACTGAGCTATAGGCACTGCCCCAAATCAAATATTTTAAACTGCATCTATGTGTTTAAGGGTATAAATGTGTAAATGTAATACATTCTGTTTCCTTTTAAAGTACCTCATTATTGACTTGTATAAAACCTTGCTGAGTACTTAATAATTGTTATAAAGGCATCAAATTAAATTTATGGAGTGGATTTAAAGACCTTGGAGATACTATAAAAGTATGTATAAACTTCAAAACATTTCAGCCTAAAATCAGAAAAATCAGTTATTCATTTTAAAGTGGTTTTCAAAAATTGTAACCCTAATAGGTCAGGAGTACAAAAAAGATCAAGTATGTACAAACATATTAATAACATATCTTTGATGCTTTAAACCTTTCTATATTTAATTTTTTAATCTTCCTAGAGTTGAATGATGCATACTCACCAAGAAAGAAAATTACTTAGAAATAACTGAGGTCATTTTCAAGCAGACATTTTGACACAGCTACAGCCTCCAGAGCAATTTACATCCCTCCCGACTATTGTACTGAGCCCCTTTTTAGAGTAGCTGTGTTGTAAGTTTCAAAACTTAACAAGGGTTGGGTCTCATAGGTCCCACCACTTACATTCCTGGATGCAAGTTATACATGGTGCCTGATTCTCAATCCATTCAAGCAGATGGGATTGAGACAGCCAGGTTGATCTTTGATCTTTAAGGTAGGTAACTATACAGTAGAACCCCCATAGTTGACCACCTCCTTAAGTTGACCTAATTTTCATAGAGTAGAGATACATCATATGTACATATCAGTACAGTAGGCCTAGTTCCTGCTGCATAACATCTCCATATGTTGAAATATTTGTTATAATCCCTTGGGTGGTCAGCTTATAGAGGTTCTACTATATTTTCCATCTAAATGTTAAAGACCTTTGAATTTGATAGGGTTCTAAGATTTGTATTTTCTTTCTATCTAATGATACCTTTAAACTTGGTAGCCAAAAGTAAATAAATTTATTTCATATTTTATAATAAAGACCTTTTAATGGAGTACTAGATATGTAAATGTCTTTCCTATTTAAAGAGTTTATGGGGAGTGGACAGGAAATTGAGAGAGGTCCTATCTAATGGTTTCTATTTTCTCTATGAATTAGGATGCGAAGTTATCTATTGAAGGAAGTGGGAGTTACGTGGGAGAGAAGCTTTAAAATAACTGCATTTGATAATAGATTTGAGATCCATGCTGGTTACTTTATAGTCTCATAAGTGTGTGACATAAAGGTCATTTAAAGTGGAGACAATATTGATGATGACATACATTTATAATTCATGTTTAACGTTTAGTTTATGTTTTTATATTAGATGTGTATTTAGTCATTAGAGAATTTGCCATTGGTGACAAATATTCTTTGTAGCTAATTGAGAAGTCACAGCTCAATGTCAAAGGACTTTATTAATGAGGCAATTGAAGTAGTCACTTACACAGCAAAAAGTTCTAGATTCATTTAACATGTATTTCCATTTGCTAGTCAATTGCCAGCTGTCAGAGCATAATAAATATTGCAAATTTGAGTCAGAAACTGTCACCCCTACCTGTATTAACTCTTCCTAATCATGGGTAGCGATTTATCTTCTGAAAGAGTGATATTAATCACCAACTTAAAATTGCCACAGGGTTCCATTGCTAAAGTGCAATAATCAGTGTAGACACCAAAAATGAAAGCAGACGGTCATGATTCATGAGTATTTCCATTCGTGTTAACAAGCTTCTCATTGTTTCCAGACGGAAAGAAAATAATGACGGCCAACTTTCAAAGCTTTTTACTTCTTAGTCCTAAAAATACAGTTTCATATTATTTTACTAGCTAATGTTTATGGAGTATTTATCATATGCCAGGCGCAATGCTTACCACTTTATACAGTTTTATTTCAGTCTTCACAATAACCTGTGAGGTTATTGGTTCTTGTACGTACTGTTCTTCTTTATTGAAATGAGGAAATGAAGGCTTAAAATAACTTGAGTAGCTAGTCCAAAATGGCGAAGCCTAGGGTCAAGTTCAAGCCATTTAATTCCATAACCTTTTCTCTTGACTAGTACTTTACATTGATGGGTGGAACTTGGTATTTACTAAATGAAGCAGTTAGGAATGTAGGTGGAAATACTAAATCTAACGTATGGTAGTTTACAAAATAGCTATTTTTTTTCCCATTTAGTAGAAAGAATGGAGAGAGGCAGCTTCTCACCTTGGTTTAGTAGCTCAGCAGAGCTAGGAACAGTGGCTCTGTGACTACTTGGCCTTTTCCTCCTAGCAGCAAAAATGATCACTTCAGTTTCAAGTGTCACGTTTATACTCAGGGAAGGAAAAAGGAAAGGGGAGAATGTTGCCACTAGCTGTAACTGTATAATTGATCAGGAAAGCAAAGGCTTTCCCATTTATATGTATATCTCTTTGGTCAAAAAATGCTTTTCATGGCCACTATTATCTGCAAGGATGGAAGATTGTCAGAGTGAAGGGAGGGACCAGCCGGAGGTTGAACATTATAGAATCTACAAACTCCATGGGAATTTTTCACTTCCTCCTTAACTTCTTTTTCTTTCTTTGTTGAGTGAAAGGGCTATGATTTATACATACATTTATAATTCATGTTTAACATTTAGTTAACTCCTAATGTATTTATACTGGCCTTGTTTTCTAGAATATATTACCAGATATAAATCAGTGGTTTCACTAATTGAGTCAGAATTTGTTGGTTCCAAGTAACAGAAATGCATCCACACCTAAGTGAGAAAATGGATGCATTTCAGCCATTTATTCAACAGATATTTATTAAGCACTTGTTATATTCCAGATACTCTTCTGTGCCCCTGGGGATCTATCAGTGATCCAAACACTTTAAAAAAAAAAAACAGTGAGCAAGAATGAGGGAATCTCATTGACTCCCAAGGACAAGAATGCAGCAGGGCCTTGGGGAGGGACAGAAACCAGGGACTGAGAAGCCATCGGAAATCCAACCAGGTCTTCTGAACTTATCTCCTTCATTCTGCTCACTCTGCTTTCTCTTAATATTTAGTCTTCATGGCAGGAGGGATATAATATGGTCACCGGCATAGCCTGAGTTTTCATCTTGTATTCCAGGAAGCAGCTTACAGCTGAACCACAATCTCTCAGTCCCAATTCCAAAAACCTAAGCAAAAGAATTTGCATCCAGCAAAGCCAGGGACAGTCTAAGCCATCCATGTGTCACAGGGGTCATTGTTGGGGGCAGGGGAACACATCAAATGAAAGGTCTCTACCTCCCAGAGCTTGCTAACTGCACTTATCCCCTCCCCTTTTTTTGTTTTTTTTTGCAGTTTTTGGCCTAAGCTGGGTTTGAACCCACCACCTCCAGCATATGGGGCCAGCGCCCTACTCCTTTTAGCCACAGGCGCTGCCCCTGGGCCTGCTTATTTTGAACCTTTCCAAATCATTCTTGTGCCCTAATGTTTTATCTTTTCCCCCACATAGCCCTGTCCTTGCGTTCCAGACAGTGGGAGAGAATTGAGGCACAGTTAACACCAAACTCCCTTCTCACTTCAAACTAAGTCCTCAGAAGCCAACGCCACCACTAATCAGTGTGGCTCCAAAGTACACATTGCAGCAAGGGTCAGGATTTTTTATTACCCTTATAAACTATAAGCCATTGAGATGTGATCATTGATAATTGTTTTTAAGCCTTCTCCTTGTTTCAAATCAATGGGTGTTTTTCCATTCAGGAATAAACTAAATTACTGACCTGCAGCTGATGTGTTTTTTTACAGGCTGTGGATCCCCCTCTAGGTGGAGGAGGATGGACAGGCTGGGGCTCCTGGGGCAAGTCTCTGCTCTCATCTGCATCTGCCACAGTAGGTAAGCGTTACACTCTGCTCTGGGGCAGACCAAGTCTGGAAGCTGAATAAGATGGAACATTTTGATTGTACCTTAATACCAGTGGGGTTTAACATTGGCACATAAGCAAACCATTTTCAGTGCTTACTATTCTAAGTGCCTCATTCATTCCTCAACTACATTTATTCCTCAAAATAGCCCTATAAGAAGGTACTTATATTCTCTCCTTTTTTCAGATAAGGAAACTGAATCACAGGGAGACTAAGATTTTGACCAAAGTCAGAAATGTCTGGGTTGGGATTTAGAAACCAAATAGTATGGCTTTTAACCACTGTATTATACTATCTTTTAACATATAAGATTTGGGCTTTTATAACATGATGGGGGCTTTTTCTGTTTTGTTTTGTTTTGTTTTGTTTTGACAGAATCTCACTCTCTTGCCCTGGTGTGCCATGGTGTCATAGTTCACAGTAACCTCATACTCTTGGGCTCAAGCAGTTCTCTTATCTCAGCCTCCCAAGTAGCTGGGACTTTAAGTGCCCGCCACAAACACCCGGCTGTTTTTAGAGACGGAGTCTCGCTCTAGCTCAGGCTGGTCTTCAACTCCTAAACTCAGGCAATCCACCTGCCTCAGCCTCCCAGAGTGCTAGGATTACAGGCATGAGCCACTATGCCCAGCCTTGATTTTAAATTTTTAAAGAAACTTTCTGTATTTGTTCTTATACAAAGAGAAAGTATAATGGACAATGTCTCCATCAGTATTGGTTTGTCAAGATACTCTTCATGTTACCACTTTCTATGTCTACTCTTTATAAAAACTGAAGGTTTTTCTCAGCTGTCTAAGATAATTTAGCAAGTCATTTCATCGTGAAAGTGGAGGGGAAGGGGAAAGCAAGAGAAGCCCCAAGTAACATAGCTTTAAGTTATAGGTATATGTTATTCTCAAGGTACAGTCCTGGCTATGAGGCTTTCATGATGGGCTATGTATTGGTCCAATTTCCTGTTACTCCTAACACCAAGAGGGATAGGAAGGCCTTGGTGTCACACCACTCCAATGGATCAAGGTCAGAAATAGGTCAGACATCAAACCTGATAGAACTTAGCCTGCCTGAAAGAAGGGGTAGATTGAGTCTCCAAATTCCATCTCTGTCAAATACTAGTTTCTTAGGAGGGCTCTGGCAAAAAGTAGATAGTGGCCAAATCAATGTTGACCTCTCTGGTGAGAGCCTGGAGAATAGATGTTTCTCTATTACTAATTGAAGGGGCTAGGTATGCCTTGGATACCACATATCCAGATAACAAAATTAACCAAATTAAGGTTGAAGAATCTGTTTTGTTTTGTAAACAGGAGAGAGTCTCTTCCCAAGGGTGAGGACAAGAACCTGTGGGCATCCTCCTTTGAAAAATGTTTGCACTTTTAGTGGCTATGAAATGGCTTGTGCAGCTAGCAACACTCAGGGGTGACATGCATTTTGAAATAAGAACTCAAAATGGGACTTGAAAATATTTTTTAATCAGAATAAGTCATGGAAAAGTAAATAATACAGTCACCAAAATTATACAGCTCCCATAGTTTCGATCATAAAACAATAAAGTGTCCTGGACGCTTCCAGTTATAACCAAATGGTGTGCAAACCACTCTGGTTCATAATGAATTTGGTGCTTTGGAAGGCTGTATTACAGGTGGAATATTTACTTTTTCATTATACAGGTAATTTTAAATAAGTTCCTTTCACAGTAAATACAGAAACTGTCTGCCCTGTGGGTCGCAATTCTAGGTGCTTTTTGTTCAGACTTACAGGTGTATCTGCCAGGAACTGGGCTACCCCTGCTTGGCCAGACCCTTTGCTATTGTTTCTTATCAGTTAGAGGCTGTACCCATTTGACTTTTTGGCTTACTAGCTCCTCCCAGGGTTTTCCATCTGTCACCTGACAGCTTACCCATTGAATTTACTATCCAGCATCTTCTCAGCTGTCTTGTAATCTGACCTCTGTGCGTGGGCAGCCCTGGTTCCAGTGGAGTGTGCTCCAAGGCCTCCCTCTTTTGTTACCTTGTTCAAATGTAGCCAGTAGATGGTGCCGGCTTTCCTGCTTACAAAGCAGGATGTGATTTCCATGGCAGATTTCTTTTGGCTTGATCTGAAGTCAGAGCTTGTGTTTGCACTTGCTCTTGAAATTTCCCCATGTCTACAGCACCAGGCAGATGGTAAACGGCATCATGTTACCCCCTAAGTAACTTAAAAGTTCTGCTGGTCCTCACCTGGCTCTGTATAGTAACTAATCCAGAAAAACCTAGAAAGATAACGAACTGCCTATGGCATGGTCACCGTGCCAGTCCCTTGCCGCTTTACCTCTTAGGGTTGGTGAAGATGTGGTTTCTCTGAGACTGTAGGGAGTCTGCACATGGTCCCATACAGTATCAGGGTGAAGTTCAGGTGTAGGAAATAACTACAAACTTAGAAGCTTACAACAACATACATTTGACAGTTTCCGTGAGTCAGGAGTCCATGTATGGGGTAGCTGTCCAAAATCTCACCAGGTTAAAGTCAAGATGACAGCCAGCTGTGTTCTTGTCTGAAGCCACCTTTGCCTAAGGCAACATGGCAGCTATGACTGGGCAGATAGGCAGGTACAGCCAGGAGGGGCCCAGACATGAGGATGCCTGCTCAGCTGGCACCCCTGTTTAGAAGGAGTCCGTCACCTTTCAAGGTCAGTTAGGTTGTTGCCGAATTCAGTTCCTTGCAGCTGTTAAGACTGAGGTCCCTACTTTCCTCCTACTTTCTATCCGGGGGTCCCTCCCAGCACCTACCTAGGGGCTGCCCTCAATCTCAGAGTCTGGACAAAAGTACGAACATAATGGGATTTCATTCCTGTCGTTGGCTATCCTATCTGGCAGAAAAGAAGGGATTTTTCAGGTGTAATTAAGGTCCTTAATTATTTGAATTTGAGTGACTTGAAGGAGATCATCCTTGGTGGGCCTACACTGATCAGGAGAGCCCTTAGAAGGGACTGGGCCCTTCCAGAAGGTAGAGATTTGAAGCATGAGAGAGATGATCCTGATGGCTTTGAAGAAGGACTTGAGGGCAGCCCCCAGGTGCTGGGAGGGACCCCTGCCCAGATTCAAAGGGGAAAGGATTATGTGGGATGTATACAACTGGGGCGTCACAAGAATTTTAGGGGCCATCTCTCAATATGGTCATACCTTTTGAGAAATGGTTTGTTAGGTGTTTTCATCATTGTGTAAAATCTTCATGAGATAGCTTACTATACCACAGGCTATATGGGATAGCCTCCTGCCCCTAGGCTATAAACCCAGGCAGCATGGTATTGTTCTGAATTCTGTAGGCAACTGGAACACAATAGTAAATATTTATGTATCTAAACATAGAAAAGATACAGTACAAATGCAGTATGTAATCTTATGGGATCACTATCATGTGTGGTCCATTATTGTCTGAAATGTTGTTACATGGTGCATGACCATACAACCTACCACACTTCTCTTTTCTGTTTGAAATCCTTATCCATTACATCACCAATCCCAAAATCTGTGTATTTTTTAATGGCACTGGCTACATGATAGACTTTTGAAAATGAAGTGAGTCTTTGAAATTTTCTGTTTGTTGTACCTGCAATGACAAAGGGAACATGAGGAAGATCATAACATTTCTGAAATATTGATGCTCTTTCTAAAAATGCCTTTGGACAAAAGCAGGTACTAACATTGTTCATCACCACTGGTCATCATACCTCAATGAATACAATAGCAATATAAACGGAAATACCATCCATTAATTGCTCCGTAAGCATATTTTAGAGACTCCTGGTTAGGAGATGCTGAGAATTCACATAGTGACAATAGCTAAAACAATAGCAATATGTACTTTGAAACTAGATAAGCTCTAGGCAGACCTGATACAGAACTCAATCGTGTAACATATGAGGAGGCTGAAGTCATGGGTTCCAAGGCTGGAAATAAACAGCAGTGTTTGGAAATTTGAATCACAAAAGGTAATAGGGTCACAAGTATCCCACACATGGAGAGATGCCATAGCCAGCCTCACAGCCCGAAGCAGAGGTTGGAATGGTGCTCAACCATCTGTAAACACAGGCTTTAAGAGGTTATGGGTGCCTGGCCTGGACTGCCGTCCATGTGGTGCTGGAGTCTTGGGATTGAGAGAGGCTAGATACAACCCCCGTTAGGTGCAGGCATAATATCAACCCAAGGGCTTTGCAGCATTAACAGTTTATTATCATTGGGAAAAGAAACTTATTGGAAAACAGATCACTCACAGCAATAGACAAGCTCTTGAAGGTTTATAAATTGCCTGTGGAAAGTAAAGAAAGAAAATAACCACATGTTCAATTGCAATTGATTTCCACTCAGAAAGCTCATGTTACCCCCAGGGTAATTCCAGTTGCAGACCGGAGTACAAAACACAGCCCTTAACAAAACACAGAGCTATCAACTGAGCTCTAGAAATAGAAACCAATACTTCTTACAGTTGTTGAAAAACTGCAGTTAGAATAGTCAGAAGTATTTAGAGTTGGCAGGAGAGTAATTGGAGAATAGAAACTTCTGGAAAATGGTACTTTCTGGGAATGAGCTCTGCACCATAAATTAAAAGACCTGAGGCCAGGTCCTGAATGTTACTAACCTGTCTGTGATCACGAGAGACTGTCAGTAGCTACACCAGCTACACCAGGCACTTAACCTGTCTGAGACTCAGGTTCTTTATGTGGAAAGGTGTGGGTGGGGGAACTTGAGGAATTCCAAGGTCCCTTCCAAATTCTAGAATATGATGATCCCATATTGTGTGGCTATGTTAGAAGGAGAAAGATATTTGCCACTACTGTGTTAAGTGGAAAACTACAGAAAATTGATTGACCTTTAACTCCTTTTTATTTTTATATTTTATCTTTTGCCTCACTGCTTTGACCCTAAGGTTAAAGGAAAATGAGAAAAAGTGACCTATCCAACGCATGTATGAAATCAGACATTTTCCAGCTGGCAATTCTTTTCAGAGAGGCCTTGACCTTGGCATTTGTTTCATCCATATCCACACCATTATATTCTAAGACTCAATCACCTGCCACCAATGCTTTCAACAAATTCATAAAATGCAACATAAATGGTTCTTTTTCCCAAGCAGAAACCAGAGTGGGAAATGTTTTTTTTTAGTAGGAAATGTAACCACAAAAAAGGAATTTTGATGGTAACAACATGATGTGAAAACCAGCTACGTACGATTTCCCACAAGCATCTTGTAGAACCACGTTTTCCTGAGATAAATTCCTAAGCTGTGGGCAGCTCCTGTGGCTCAAGGAGTAGGGCGCTGACCCCATATGCTGGAGGTGGTGGGTTCAAACCCAGCCCTGGCCAAAAAAAAAAAAAAAATTCCTAAGCTGAGAGCGATAGACCGGTATTGAAACTAAAACAATACCACCATATACGTGAGGAGGCCAAAGAAAAGGCTCTACAGTAGAATGGAGTAATTTATTTCTAGTTACTACCAGTGGCCTGAAATTTGAAATTCCAGTTTTGACAGTTTTATGAGTCTAAACAAACACCTTCCACAGGAGTGCCTGAGGTGGGCTGGGGAGGGTGTCCATATCTGATCTGTTTATTGACTTTGCAAAATCACCATTGTTCCACTTCTCCATCCTCTCCCAAGTTACACAATTTTTTCCTTCCACATATTTTAACGAAACTTCTTCTACCAGGCCTGTCAGAAATAATGACAGTGTTTATTACAGAGAATGGCAAACATGTCAAACTGGTACTGCAGTGAGAGAGAACACCTCACCCTGTAAATTACTATCGGTAGCTCATAGATTCGTTTTTGAAGGTGACATTACTGATGATGTGGAAATTCTCAAAGATCCTTGATACAAAGATAATAGGATTAACACTTGGAATTTGTCCACAATCCTGTACAATCTATGGATGAGACACGGGGTCAGCAAACACTTATCAGTTCAGTAACACTTCCCGTCAATTTCAAACCTAAAGGGATTAGAGCATTTGATTATGGACCTGAATCATGATTATGGAGAAGGAAGACTTTTCCAAAAGAAAGGTTGATCGGCTCCTCTTTTTGATACACTATTGTTGGCTTTTAGTTAAGCATGGCAATAATAACTATGTGTATTTCCAAGCAACTGCTCTTCACAACTTTTTGTAATATCTTGAATTCATTGACCGAAGGGTCCGAAACACGGTATGTATAATACAGAGCGGCCATAAAGTCATGTGTAATTTAAAATAGTTGTGTACAAACTCTATGGCCACCTGTGTGTGCAGGGTGTATGTATCTCCAGGTCAGACAATCAAGTTCACAAATTCATTGTGGAAAAAGTGCTATACACCTCATTGCTGAATATCACTAGTCACCTTTGAAGTATTCCCCTTGAGAAGCTCTGCACCAAGGCTAGCACCTAGTCCACCCTTCAAAGCAATTTTGGAATTCTTTTTCTGGAATGGCCATCAGAGCTGTTGTTGTATGAAGTCTGACAAATAAGTTCACGCACTCATCCTAGGAAAGGTCCTACATCCTTCATTGCTGAATGTCACTGGGTCACTTCAGAAGTAGATGCCCACTCACTGCTGTCTGTGTGTGCCAAGATTTTAACTATGTTAAGACCCCTGCCCCGCCCCCGCCCGGCCCCGGCCATGTTGTCCCGCTTTACCAATGTTAAAATCTGGTCACCTTAGATATGCCGGATGTATTTAGGTGGCCACTGTGAAAGGGTCATTCAACCCCCAAAGGGGTCACAACCCACAGGTTGAGAACCGCCGCTGTAGAAGATGGTATGGCAGTTCCTCAAAAAAACTAAAGATAGAATTGCCGTATGATCCACCAGTTGCACTTCTGGGTATATATCCAAAAGAATTGAACGTAAGGTTTCTGAGAGATAACTGTATACCCACGATCATAGCAGCATTATTCATAAGAGCTGGAACATGGAAGTGGCCTAAGTGACCACCCACAGATGAGTGGATAAGCGAAATGTGCTATATCCACACAATGGAATATTATTCAGCCTTAAAAAGGAAGGAACTTCTGACATGTGCCATAAGGTGGACGAACCTTGAGGACATTGTGCAAAGTGAAATAAGCTAGTCACAAACAAATGCTGTATCATGCTACGTCCATAAAGTATTCACAGTAGTCAAAATCATAGAGACAGAAAGAGAGTGAAGGTTGCCAGGGGCTGGTGGGAAGGGGGAGGGGGGGAATTATTGTTTAATGGTATTTAGTTCAGTTTTACAAGAGAAGAAGCGTTGTGGAGATGAGGTGTAGTGCTGGTTGTGTATATAATGTATCCACTTAGAAATGGTTAAGATGATAAATCTTACATGCATTTTACCACCAAAAAATTAGAGGAATCAAAAATTTAACCAGCTATATCAGGGAAATGATATTATGGAGGGTTTTTTTTTTTTTTTAGTTTCTTTTTTGCATATATGTTTTTTTAAAAAGAAAAGAGAAAATTAAAAAAAAGAAGGAAAGGTATTCAGTAGTGAAGCAAACTAAAAGCGAGAAGCCCTGCTAATGAATTAACAGGTGCCCTTCCTGGGGTCTTTCAGCATAGGGGCCCCATAGAACCCACGCCCTGAGCCAGTGGTTCTCAACCTTCCTAATGCCGCAATGTATTTTCATTGTTGCAGGAGAGGGGTCCCGACCCACAGGTTGAGAACTGCTGCCTGCTGTTGCTTCCCTCAGTTACCACTTGGTCAGAGAGAACCTCCCACCATCAGCAAACTGTTTGATCTTTCCAGGAAGAAGGGAGATGTCCCTTCAATGGCATTTCGAGCTTGGTGGAACAAACACGAAGAGGGCTTAGGGAAACCACAGTGCTTTTTGAGAAGAAAAATTAACCTAAGTGTCTGAGATAGCAGTGCCCAGCATCTTGAGAACTCAGGCAGCACAGAGATGACCCTAAAAACATCAGGCTATACCCCCATAAGACATAGTCGAGAGGGGAGGGTTAGAGTCAGGTTTCACAGTGGAGATGACCTTCACCTTGCTGTTTGGTCAAGGTAAAGTAAGTCAAGCTCATTTTTTAATAAAACAGTGTTTTAAAAAGGAGGAAGCTCTTACCAAGGATGTGATTGCCAAGGAGTTACAGACAAAGAATGGAAAAATGAATATCCAATGTACTCCATGCTAACATGAAATCAATATGTAAACAATGGCACGCTCGTATGAACAATAAAACAGAAATACAGTCTAGTATGGGGGTTGTGGGAGGTGGGAGGGGGAGGATGATTGGCAGAAGGAGGGACGACATGAGGTGGGATCTGACTTACAGTGCACATTGCGAGGGTGTGTGACATGCCCCCTGGGGGAGGGGCTCTTAAAAATAAATAAATAAAATGACTGGGTTCAAATCCTGCCTCTGTCACTTATCAGCTTTGGGAAATGGGGCAAGTGATTTCACCTCACCCATTTTCTGAGTTACGAAATGGGTTTGATAGTATCCCTTACATCATGAGGTTGGTGAGATGATTAAATGAGATAATTTTCTGTACTAAAAACATTTAGTACAGTGCCTGGGACACGGTAAGTCCCTGATAAATGTTGGCTATAGCAGGGGTATCACACATTCCTCCTCAATAATCTCACAAAACCCTGGGAGGTAGGTATTATCATGCTGCCTTCAGAGAGGGTTCATGACGATGTGAAGAAATTAATCCATGAACTGTACACTGTAGTGTTATTCATATTTGTTATTTTTTGCTTATTGGTAGCACCCAATCAATATCCCTGGAAATGAATCACTCCCAGTCACAGTGACTCCATATTATAATTTTCTTTTTCTGAGCACTAGATGTCACACTAAGTAAAGTTTTAAAAGTTACTCTCCAGAGCAGGGTGTGGCACAGTGTCTAAAAAATTGGCTATGAAAAATTACAATGTATACGTAAACATGAAGCTCTACTTTAAATTTCCAGTAGAATGCAGTAAAGTTACTTTGACTAACAAAAAGATGCAGAAAAAAATTGTTAATCAGCAAATATAGTTGAAGCAGCAGCGTGTGTTCACAACTGTGAAACAGACAGATCCCATTTGTATGCACACAAAAATTGGTATTTCCTTCCAGAAACAAAGTGGGCTTTCTCGAGGCAGCTTGTGTATACAGGATTGTTTGTGTTCTGAGATGATGAGAAGCTGTTTCCCTTCCAAAAGGACAGACATGGCTCTAACCTGAAAGACGAGGAGAAGGTGAAAGAGATGGTAATGAATATGACGTCCATTGAAACCCTAAAGTGATCTCAGTGGGGAATCATCTTTCTTATACAATTTAAACTGACGTTGGAGCAGATGGTGTCTTCCAGTCTCCTCAACTCATTTGTTCTTCCTTAGGCTCTCAGAAATCTAGATGAGAATCATGGTTTGAGATTTGCACATTATTTCCTTTTGGAAAACATATGTGTTCTTTTTTTTAATGGTGGGGAGTATGGATTCAGTATGTAAAAGCGTTTAGATGATTCTATCCTATTACTTAAATGTGTTACTAAAACTTCAGCTAAATTTCCATTGAAATGCTTGGAATTCACTGGAAACGAGAGAATTCATCTTAATTTTAGCAGTTATAGTACATCTTTAGCTTTTCCAGTTACTAATAATGAGTTTGGATTGTGTGTAATAATCTGCACAGGAATGTAGAGATACAGTAGAGCTTCTGTAAGTCCACCATTCATGGGACTGCAACCAAGAAGTCAACACACAGAGGTGGTCAACACAAGGAACTAGGCCTGCTGTGCATCTCTGGTCTATGCAAATTAGGTCAGCTTAGGAAGGTGGTTAACTGTGGAGGGTCTACCATATTTCTGTGTGTAATTAAAGTTGTAAATAATGTAAGTAATGTTTCTTAAGTTTCAGTGCTTCCTAGGTTATGTACCCACTGGATGTAATTAGTCCTATATTTGGTAAATACCAGTGCCTTGTTTGTGTTAAAAATCCTCTGGGAGGCGCCTGTGGCTCAGTGAGTAGGGCACCCGCCCCGTATACCGAGGGTGGCAGGTTCAAACCCAGCCCCAGCAGAACTGCAACAAAAAAAATAGCCAGGCATTGTGTCAGGCGCCTGTAGTCTCAGCTACTCGGAGGCTGAGGCAAGAGAATCACCTAAGCCCAAGAGCTGGAGGTTGCTGTGAGCTGTGACTCCAGAGCACTCTAACTAGGGTGATAAAGTGAGACTCTGTCTCTAAAAAAAAAAAATAGAAAGAAAGAAAAAATCCTCTGATAAATAAGGTTACTGTAGGTAAAATACTACTCTTTGGGTTTGGGATTTGTCCAGGTTTTCCTCTTTCTTATTCAGGAAGTGGACAACTAACGGGTCGTTTTAATGGTGCCTTCTAAGAGTAGGTGGTTCTGTTTAGCTCTCAAATCCCGCTGTGACTTGGAACTTTCCCCCCACCTATTAATATTGTTGCTGCCTTGGAGACTTGCTTGAGCCCAGGAGTTGGAGGTTGCTATGAGCTGTGATACCATGGCACTCTACCCAGGGGGACAGCTTGAGGCTCCATCTCAAAAAAAAAAA
>CAUYQV010115593.1:0-12599 GCA_963574575.1 Galagoides demidoff
TATGTTTTCCCGTTTGTTACCATTCTCAGCTATTTCTTTCCTTAGAGTTTCATAGTTCTCTTTATCGAGATCTTTCACATCCTTTGTTAGGTAAACTCCTAAATATTTCATCTTCTTTGGCGAGTATTTTTCTATTCATTAGTGAAATTGGTCTGTAGTTCTCCTGTTTAGTTGGGTCTTTTCCCGAATTTGGTATCAGGGTGATGTTTGCTTCATAGAATGCTGGGGAAAGTTCCTTCTGTCTCAATGTTTGGAAATGGGTTCTGCAGTATAGATACAAGTTCTTCTCTGAAGGTGTGATAGAATTCTGGTGTGAACCTTTATGGCCCAGGGCTTTTATTTTATTGGAAGCTGTTTTATTGTTTCTTCAATTTCCATTGCTTGATATTAGTCTATTCAAGAGACCTACTTCTTCTTGGTTCAGTCTAGGCATAGGGTGTGATTCCAGGTATTTATCCATTTCCTCCATATTTTCAAATTTCTGGGCATAGAGTTTCTTATACCAGTTGGAGAAAATCTCATATATCTCTGTGATATTGCATGTTATTTTCCCCTTTTTGTTCTCTCATTGAGGTTATTATAGATTTTGATTTTCTATTTCTAGTTAATTTTCTCAATGGTTTGTGGATTTTATTTATTTTTTCAAAGAACAAAATTTTTGTTCCCTTAATTTTCTGAATAATTCTTTGTTTTCAATTTCATTAATTTCTGACTTAATTTTGGTTATTAATTTCCTTCTGGTATGTTTAGGATTAGATTCTTCTCCCTTTTCCATTTCCTTAGTAAGATTAATTAGTTTGTTGATGTGATCTCTTCTGCTTTTTGTGATCCTCCCACGTCAGCCTCCCAAAGAGCTAGTATTACAGGGATAAGCCGTGATGCCAGCCATCATACGAGTTTTAATTGCATAATTAAAATTATGCAATATGAAAAGTTGCACTTCATACACACATTTCAAAACTACAGGAATATCCCTAAATTCTCACTTTTCAAAAGGAGTCGTCACATTATTTCAAAGCTAGTAGGTGGAGTGGATCACACACTGTTTATTTTTGCTGTGTGAAAGGAACTTTCAAGCTGATAAAGCAACCATAATCCTTTGTCCATAGTCCCAACACCACACAAGATATTTCTTCAAATAAATTGTAGTTACTCCTGCCTGCTATTTTAACATTGATGGTCATCACAAAATGACCATTTAAAAACTTTTCTAAAATATCCTCTGACAACAAAGTAACCCACATGTTTATTAATGTGCTGAAAAATACATCTACAAACAAATGACTTTGGAAAAGTAATTGGAAATGGTAAAGTGAAGGAAATAAGACTGAACAACTGATTGCTTTGTTTTAGGGGCATTTGTGTTGAGACATGTTCAAGAGGGCACTAAGAAAACAAAATGATCTTTCACTCAGGTATACATGTAAGGTTCAAAAATGTCTCAGGCAAAGTATACTTGGACAAAAAGGTTTGCTTCTCTTTGGACAAAATATTCTTTCCAGTGTTAATGTACCATTAAGCTGGGATGAAGCCTAAAGTAGTATATTTTTGCATTTGGAAGAATGTAACCTCCTTTTTTGTATTTATCCATATGGAAATTATTGCATTTTCTATCATGAAGTGATGATATAAGATCTTTGGGAGAATAAAACAGCATAGAGGCCAGAGAGAGACCATGAGCTGAATCCAGATGCTGGCAGATGAGTTTTAAGCAAGGTGGCTATAGCTGCAAGAAGAAAATCCACTTTTGCCTTCATCATTAAAAGGCATCCTTTGCACACGAACACACACGCCAAAGGATTGGATTCTGGATCTGAGTATTCTTCTGCATGTCTTGTTCTTTTTATGGAGATCAAAAGCCAAAATAGGTAAATACACCCAGACATTTTGCAGGAAACGGTAGCATTTTTTCCAATCTATATCTGACCACAGTGGGGCACCATCAATGAACATGTCAGTTCTCCTTCCTTAGCCAAGAAGCAGAGACGAGATGAGTTTGAGGCTGTGGTTGGGTCCATGTGGCGTCTCTTCTCTGAGTGAATTCTGACGACTTTTCTGGTCCTTCCTACTTGGGAAGAAAGCGTAAGGGGAAAAAGTGAGGAAGAAAGTAACATCTCAGAAATTAACTTAAACTTCTAGCTTGCCTAGAGATGACAAGCTAGGATTTCTGTAAGGTTTAAAGCCTTAATAAATATGTCCTAATACATGACTCTACAACTTTTGCCTCCAATACCCACATTTGTAATGGTTTGTTTTGTTGTCTTTGTAGAAATATTTGCAGGGAGAGTAAGGTGGCATTACAAGCACTTAACACATTTCACATCATTTGATTCTCACAGTGACAGGTGCAGTAGCTACCCTGGCTCAGAGGCTCCATGTTCCAAATAAAGCTCATATCTCCTAACAGCTCCTGGGTGGCATAACATCCAGGCTACTGTCAGGGACGAGCCTAGTTACAAGAGTTACAGTACTCAGGAATCTATAGCTTCCATTTAAAGCACTTAAAGTCTACTCATAATCTCCAAATCCAGATAATTTCATAAAGCATAGGTCATTTTGATCATGCACAGCACAGCCTTTAAGTTTTCACTCAAGTGTCTTCTTCTCCTTGAGGCTCATTGTGGCTGCCTTGTTTAAAGCTGGACTCCTCTTGCCCCATGGATTCCATTCTCTATTGACCTATTTTTTCTACTTATCACTTTATAACATACCATAAATGTCACTTTTTGTGGTTTATGTTTGCCTCCACCCACTATTAGAATATTAGCTCCCTGAGGCAAGGATTTTTGTCAGTGTGTCCACTGAAGTTTCCCTAGCACCTAAACAGAGTGGACAATAACTATTTGCTATTTAAATTTTTTGATTAAATATTCCTTTACATTTGTAGAAGGAAGGAAATAATAAAGTGGGGAAGAAAGACAAAGGAGGGGTAGAAGAATGAAACTATGAAAGAGAGGAGGAAGAAAAAGTTAAAGTAATTGAAAGAGAATTGGAAAGAAAGAGGAAAGGAAGGAACAAAGGAAAAGGAGGGCATGAATGAGGGAGAGAAAGAAACAGGAAGACAGGAAAGAAGGAAAAAGAGAGAGAAAAATAGAGAATGCAGAATGGAGAGGAAGGAAGGAAAGAAAGAAGGAAGGAAGAGTTCTGGTTTGGGTCTCGAAAATCACAATCTTCAGCTGCATAGTGCAGAAGCCTAACTCACTGTCTCTGTTCTTTTGATCATGCAACCAAGAAGCTCCTGGAAGCAGGAGATGTTGGATTCACTCCAGGCTCTCTAGATGATCTGATCTTACCTCTTTGGTGTGGATGGTAGTCTGAGACATCTCAGTGGATTCAGTTTTTACCCCTTTCCACATCCCAGTAAACCATTTCTTGTATTCCGTTAGCACCTGGAAGTTTGAGGAATATAGAGGATTGTGTTATATCCAGAGCTTTTGGGGGGAGAAAGGACCCTGAAATGGGAGACTAAAGGTCATAAAGACACTGAGCCCTACTCTGCTACTCTTTCATTCATTTTCTATATAATCTTAGTCGTGCTTACACTGATTCATTTTGTTTAAATTCATATTCCTAGATTGCAGAAAAGTTGTGTACTAAATGTCAGACACCATAAGGACTCAACATATATGGTGATTATGATGGTCGTGGTGATGGTGATGAAGATAATGAATGTGGTTATGGTGAAGGTGACTATGATGAAGATTAGCATGATAACAATGAAAGCAACTATGGTGTGGCTCGCCTGTGGCTCAATCGGCTAAGGCGCCAGCCACATACACCTAAGGTGGCAGGTTCGAATCCCCAGCCCAGGCCCGCCAAACAACAATGATGGCTGCAACCAAAAAATGGCCGGGCGTTGTGGCGGGTGCCTGTTGTCCCAGCTACTTGGGAGGCAGAGGCAGGAGACTCGCTTGAGCCCAGGAGTTGGAGGTTGCTATGAGCTGTGATGCCATGGCACTCTACCCAGGGGGATAGCTTGAGGCTCTGTCTCAAAAAAAAAAAAAAAAGAAAGAAAGCAACTATGGTGTTAATAGCAATGATATAATAGTGTTGGTGTTGATAATGATGATGGTGTGGTGATAGTAATGAAGGTAATAATGAATGCAGTAAAGGTGATGGTGACAATGAATGTAATGAAAGTGGTGATGATGAGGGTGATTATGATGAAGATGAGGATATGGATGAAAGTGACTATCTTGATGATGGTGGTGACATGATAATGGTGGTGGTGATTATGATGATGAAGGTCAGTAGCTATTGAACACTAGTTCAAGTTACTTTATATATGATATATATAGCATTGTTTAATCCTTACACAAACCTACTGAGAAAGGTATTCCTCTTACTCATGATCAAAGATGAAGAAATCGAGGCTCTTAACAGTAAATTGACTTGTCCAAAGTCACACAGCCAACACTCAAAATCTTGTCACTGTTACTCAGGGTCTTGACACTAACCATTACACTAAACCATCAGTTCAAAAATTAATTTGAGATTGATTAAATACTTAAATGTAAGCTATAAACCATAAAAATTCTAGAAGAAAATGTAGGAAAATTTCTCCTAGACATAGGCCTAGTAATTTATGACTAAGCCTCCAAAGGCAAATTTGGCAGCAACAAAAACAGATGAATGGGACTTACTTAAATTTTATAAAGCTTCTAACACAAAGGAGATAATGAACAGAGTAAACAGGTAACCAACAATGTGGGAGAAAATACTCTCATACTATACATCTGACAACAGAATAAATTTCAGTATCTACAAAGAACTCAAACAACACAGCAAGAAAAAAGAACTCATCCAAAAGTGGGCAAAAGACATGAACATAGTTTTCTGAAGAGAAGATATACAAATGGGCAGCACACATATAAAAAGAAGGTCAACCTCACTAATCATCAGGGAAATGCAAATTAAAACTACAAGAAGATACTACCTTAACCCTGTCAGAAGGGCCATTAAGAAAAAGTATGGATGTGGAGAAAAAGGTATGCTTATACACTGTTGGTGGGAGTGCAAATTAGCACAACCTATATTAAAAAAGTGTGGCGATTCCTCAAAAAGCTAAAAGCAGACCTGCCATGCAATCCAGTAATTTAGGTACTAGGCATCTACTCAATCAGAAAAGAGGTCATTTTATTAAAAACAAACAAACAAATAACAGCAACAACAACAACCAAAAAACACCTGCACTTGAATGTTTGTTGCAGCACAATTCATAATAGCAAAGACAAAGAATCAACACAAATGCTCATCAATACGTAAGTGGAGAAAGAAAATTTGGGATATACACGTATCACTTTGGGTACTACTCAGCCACAAAAAGGAATGAAATAATGTCATTCCCAGCAACTTGAGTGGAGCTGGAGACCATAATCTTAAGTATCTCAGAAACAGAAAACAAACACTACATTCTCACTAATACGTTCAAGCTAAACCATAGGTGCACATGGGCAGAGAAAGACATAAAGGACTTTGGAAATGAAGAAGGGCAGACGGTGGGAGAAAGGTGAGGGATGAAACTTAACCTGTTGGGCACAATGAACACTGTTGTGGTGTCAGGCACATGGAAAGCCCTGACCTCAGCTTTATAGAGGATACACATGTAACAAAACTTTTGAACCCCCTTAATATTTTGGAATAATAAACAAATGAACAAATCACTTTGTTTGGAGATATTGAAGCATTTAGGTTTAAATCTTTAACTGATCATCTACTGGTTATTTTTCCTAGAATCTTATAATTTTGAGCTCATGTTTAATTTTACAAAATTAATTTGACTTTTGCCCATCACAGAAATGTCAGTGTATGTTCTGATAAATGCTTTCAAATTAAAAGAAAAAACATATAGCTAAAAGATGGAAGAGAAATTAGTGAAGTGCTAAGCTGCCACTAGCACCTTCACTGCTGTAAGTTTTTCTCACTAGCAGAGGAAAAAGCCAGGAAAATTGTTCCTAGTTTTCTATGGAGAATAACTTTATAATAGAAACCCTCACTGAGAACTTAATGTGTGTGAAGGATTGCTAAGAGACTTATGTTACACTCATGCATTTAAATCTTCAACCTCATAAGGCAAGATGAGCATCGCCACAATGGCAAGTGAGAAAACTGCAGATGTAGATCAGAAAAGGATCACACAGCAACCTACTCTGTGGAAGAGTGAAATTAGAGTTGAAGTCTCTCTGGGCCTCTGACGGATTATGCCAAATATTCCAGCGTCACTCTCCACAGAGGGCCTTCATGACAGGGCTATTTATTCCCCTCTTAGTGAACACAGGCATAGCCATGTGACCTGCTTTGACCAGTGAAATGGGGGCAGTACCGAGTGCATCACTGCTAAGCAGAAGCTTTAAGAACTAAGCTTTCATTTGCCGTGGTCTCTTTTCCCTGACTGCAAGACCACTGATGTTCCAAAGAGGGGAGTCACGCCTTCAGACTGCATCCCAGAGGGAGCACAATGTGGATGAAGCCACAGGTACACAGCATGAACAAGAAATAGAAGTTTATCATTGTAAGCCACTGAGACTGTGGTGCAGGACAAGGGGTTGTTTGTTACTGCATTATAATTTACTTTACCTTGACTGATAGGTCAAGGATAGTCTTCAGAGATATGCTAGGATGCTGAAGAGATGAAACCCAAGGCACACTGCCTACTGAAGCAGCACCTAAACCAAGGCACACAGCCTACTGAAGCAGCACCCGAACCCTCTCTTCAAAATCAAGACCACTCAAAATGAAAGTCCAGGGAAAGGTGAGAATGTGAACAACCATTCACTAAGTGTCTGGGACTAGGTTGATGGTGAATGGAGTAGCTAGCCTTACCTGGCGATTGAGAAGGCAATGCACCACAAAGAGCAGCACCCCTTGCAGGATGTTGATGATGGTGAATAAGTAGCTGGTGACCAAGCGAACTGTCTCCCCTACTTCTTCGACCATAAAGAAGCCAAGGCTCCAAGAACATCCCAGTACAAATAGCTGAGCAATGGCTTTAAACGTCATGACTCTGGAGAGGAGGGAGTAATAACTACTGTTTATTGGGTACTCACAGTGTGTTTAGTTGACATCAGTGGTAATTTGAGGTTATTTGAACCTCACAACAGCCTCATGCAATTGAGTGACTCAGCTTGAGGCCAAGGCATAACCCATGTTGTCATTCACTGCAAATCACAGAGAACGATGCTTCTCCCCCCACTCTTGGAAATTATTTCATCTGTCTGCAAAGTCTTCCACCTAGACTTACCAGAAGATTCATGGGCGACACCTTCTAGAAACTTTTATTGAAAAAATTTGGATGCTGATGATTTCTAGTGCTGGGTTTCTCCAGACAAAAATTGGTGTGGAGTAATGGAGTGGGATGGTGGATGGCAGCTGGCAGGGAGAGCTGATGTGTGTGAGTGTGCTTGAGTGTGAGTGTATGTGCATGTGTTTGAGTGCACATGCACCATGCACAAACGTGTAGGAGGGTTGGGGAAACACCAAGAACAATGGCACTCTGACCATCCATGGTTGAGGACACTGAGGCTAAGAGATTCCAGGCTGGCCTGAGAAGTAGATGAGACCAAAGCGAGGGTCTGAAATTGGACAGATATTCCTTTACATTTTATCCACGTGACTCACCAGTGCAAGATACCCGCTCTTGGGTAAGGTAAGCAGTGAGCTCATATTATCAAAGGGGATGTTAGTAGCATCCACCACACAGGTTGAAGTTATAAGCATTCCATGTAATAATATGTATTCACAAATACCCAGTTCTACCACTTCCTACTTAGTATTAGTTGATGTCATCATTATTTTTAATACCTTAGATTGGTATTAATGAGAATTGAGTTTCTACAACCAAGAAGAATAAAGTCCAGAAGTGCGTGGATTTGGGGGGAGGATCATGTTGATTTCAGCACCAACTTCACATGGAGTGTGTGTCATGCAAGGGAGACACTTGATAAATGTTTCTCAGATAATGAAATAAAGTGGTGTGTTAAGGTGCCTGAAAATCATAGTTTGTACTTCTGCTATAAATTTCCCCCCACATACTCTGTGTGTAGCACTAGGGAAAATTAGTCTTACATTTGAATGGGTTTCTTTTTTTCCCAGGAAAAGTGGTCCTTAGGAATAATCTGCGGGTACCTTGGATTTTGGACCCTTCTTACCTGGTGTCCTGAATTGTGGAAACTTCTTTATTGAGGGAGGAAAGTTTTCTTCTCAAAATCCACAGAATTTGGAAGTAGAAAACTAGGTTTATCTGAGGAAACATCAGAAAAATGACTTTGAATTTTCTTTTCAGGTTATTTCATGCATTCTAACTTGAGGTAGACCTAAGAATCTTTCCCCACAACATACAGGCTTCATAAAGATGGTATGGATGTATGCCCTGGTCCGTTACAGATGACACACAGTATATAACCTCTAGCACTTGTGAATGGTCTGAGTGGCTATGGAATTCTTCATTCAAACCACAGCACTTTGAAGGTGTAATATCTATACCAGGTGACAGGCATAATCAGGAACATTCTGGCAAACCAGGAAAACATGACACCCTGTACAGAGAGGACACTTGGTAAATACTAGTTGAGGAATGAATGTCAGTTTTTGAAAAGAACTCCCAGAAAATGCTTGTATTGGTAATATATCAGAACAACTAGTGAGCCAGAAGGAATCCAGAAAAAGACAAATAAAAGCAGTATTTTCAGGAAGAGGGGCTGATTATATGAGGCTGTGTTTTCCTGATCTTTATCTCATTTCCATTTTAAAGAGGAGAAATACCTTCAGTATGCTTGGCCAACCCCCTGGCAGGCACACCCATAAGTAACTATCACTTACCAAGATAATGACTCCCACTGGCCCCATGAAGCTCCAGATGAATCCTTTATCAAGCTTGAGCCAACAGCTGTTGAGAGACAGAGAAGCATTAGCTGCACATTCCTTGGGAGAAGGCAGAGTTTGAATACAGCCTCCTGGAACAAAGTGTGAGCAGTTCCAGGACCCAGCCTGAATTTAACATGAAGGCAGGTGGGGGGGGTCCTCGTCTGACACAAGTTGCCTGCTCTGAGTCTCAGTTTCCCAAAGTGTAAAGTGGGACAAATTGAAGTATTGTAGGGATTAAATAATTACAGCAGCTACATACTAAGTCTTGAAGTGCTATGACTTTGTTGCTCTTCTTCCATGTACTGTTAGGTATTCTGGGTCTTTTTCCTCCTTCATATAAACTATAGAGTTAGCATGTCAAGGTCCAAAACATAATATTCAGGGATTTTGTTTGGGAATGTGTTGAATCTACAGATCAAGTTGCAAAGAACTGATTTCTTGACAATATAGAATCTTTGTATTCATAATCATGAACTATCACTCCAATTTGTTTTGAATCTTTATTTTTTCCATCAGAATGTTACAGTTTCCCTCGTATAGAATTTGTAGAAAAGATTAAATAAGGTAATGTATGTGAAGCTTGGGGTAGAATTCCTGGCAAGTGTTAAAGCTAAATAAATGTTGTTATCATGGTGATAATGACTGCTATAATGAGAAGGAGAGTAGAAATGATAATTTAATTACAGCCATAAAGACAATCAACATTAAATAAGCACATTCCATGTACTAACTGCTCTATTGCCCAAACACTTTGTATCCTGTCCTGGCTTGTGTTAGCAGAGATAGAATAACATACTCTGAAAAGGGAGCTGGCTGTTTGAACATGTTAAAAGTAACAAGGGATCACCAATGCTAAGTGTTTCCACACTTGAGTTCTGTGCAAAGGTTGCAAACTATGACTTTAGGGATCAGATGCTGTACACTACTTATTTTTGTAAATAAAGTTTTATTGAGACATGATTACAATCATTCATTTGTGTGTTCTCAACGCTGCTTACCTCTTATGAGGTCAAGATTGAGTAGTTGCAACAGAATTTGTGTCCTGTAAAGCCTAAAACGGTTACCACCTGGCCCTTTTAGACAAAGTCTGGCAACCTCTGATCTCCCCTGCTATTCCATCTCCTGAGTCATTCTAGTAGGATGTAGGGTTGCATCTTAAAATTTAGCATCTCTTTGTCTTCAAGAGGGACAGCAAGGTACATGCATGATGGTTTAGTAGACAAACAACCTACCTCCTAACACACGGATTACACCATTATCAAAATAGTAGCTTCTACAGCTGTTGTGTGCAGAGCCTTAGAGAGGTAGGAGAGCATGGCTACTAAAGAGTACTGTCGTGTTAATTCTGACTTGCTCTCGTCTAGCTCTGTCCGTGGGAAAGTTCATGAAATGAATGAAGCTTCTGATGCCTCGTGCATGAGGTAACATACTGTCAATTCTGTAGGGGAATGGTGAGAATGACATAAGCTACTGCACACAGGAAGTGCCGGCTCTGGTAATTCACAGGCCTTTGATAGTTGTTAATATTGTTATTTGTTATGTGTTGGAGAGTAATCTCAACCTATCCCACCTACTCTAGAACACATAGCACTCGGGTCCTTAGTGTAGGGCCTCGAGTTTGCTTCTCCTGTCCCTGAATTAACTGAAGGTGTTTTCAAACTTTGTTCATTTGTATAGTTGTCTAGAGAAAGGGACTCTGCCTTTCACCAACATTCCAAAGGCAATGACATCCCAGAGATGATAAGAACCATTATGCTAGGGATTTCCAAGAGAAATCAGAATTCAGGCTCATGCAAGGACTGATTTGAAGTATAATCCACAACTGGGAGATGTATTAAAAATATTCCGACTTCAAATCATGTAGGGCCCTTGGACGCCACTTCTGCCACAAACACACACGTTATGCTTACTGAGTGTATGTTCCATAATTTTTGGGTCCAACCATTGCAGACACAGCAACAATCACGGTCGGGATCCCGTAGCCTACAGGGTACATGAACCTCTTCTTGAACCGGCCCATGCTGGTATAGTTGGCCACCTTGAGATTCCTGACGGTGAGGAAGAGGTGCAGCCCCTCAAGGAACATCCAGGTGAAGGCAGCCAGGTAGAGGTAGTGCAGCAGTCCTGCAATGAAGGAGCACAGCACCTAGAGGGGAGAGATGAGTTAGGCACATGCAGGGGGTGTGATCTGTACCTGATTATACCTTCAGTTCTTAGCTCTTCCTGGATGCTGCCTGGAATTTCACTTTGAGCCCCTGGGATAGTTTGACTGTAGGCACAACACATTTTCTAGGAACTTTTGTTGGCCACTGAAGTCTGCTTCTCTCACATGTGGAGCAGGCCAGAAAGGGAAAGAATAGCCTTCCTGGGAGCAGCCTCCAATGCATACCAGACAAAACTTGGTAGATAGGCTGAGCGCAGTGGCTTATTTCTGTGACACTAGCACTCTGGGAGGCCAAAGAGTGATGGCCTGTTTAGCTCAGGAGTTTGAGACCAGCTTGAGCCATAGCAAAACCCAATCTTTACCAAAATGTCGACAAAGTAGCTGGGCATGTGTCCGCGCCCTTTGGGTAGGAGCGCTCCAAAATATGTGCTCTATGCTGCCCCCTGGAGCTCCTTAGTGGGATTAGGTTCCAGTTGCCCTGAGTGGAAGCTTAGTTTAAAACATTTCTATTTAATGACCGTTTCCTTCTCTGCCTTTTCCCCCTCTCAGGCCAATGTTTCCCAGCTAGTCCAAAATAAGCAAATTGCACTTTAGTCCTTGCTCCAGGTTCTGTTTTTGGAACAGAATGTTAATGAGCTCATGGAAAGAAACCTCTACCATTCATTAGAGCTGCCTCCACACAAACGTATTTTTAGGGCAACTTACATCACTTTCCATAGGTGCAACCCCCAGTATCACATGCCATTAATAGAATACCTATACAAATAAATGCTAAGAAATGAATTTTTAAACTCTGTGTCTGCTTTTGATATAGAAACACTTCAACTATTAAACGTTTCTTTTCTTTCTTTTCTTTTCTTTTTTTTTTTTTTTTTGAGACAGCGTCTCACTTTATCACCCTTGGTACGGTGCCGTGACGTCACAGCTCACAGCAACCTCCAACTCCTGGGCTTAGGTGATTCTCTTGCCTCAGCCTCCCAAATAACTGGGACTACAGGCACCCACCACAACTCCCAGCTATTTCTTGTTACAGTTGGCTGGGGGCAGGTTTGAACTTGCCACCCTTGTTATATGGGGCCAGCGTCCTGCCCACTGAGCCACAGGTGCCACTAAACTTTTCTAGCTATTTCTTTCCTATATACTCATATATGTGTATATATAAAACATTATTATTCAATCATAAAAGAAAATGCTACTATCCTAGGTTGTACTAGATTCTGAAGTTTCTTCCAAAGCAGAAATGTTTTAAATTTTGTCGTCCAAATACTTCTAGACTTTATTTAATGACTAAAGTGTCTTTTAGAATAGAAATTATTCCTTGCATCTTCTCAGACCATCATGGAATAAAAGTTGAACTCAGTAACAACAGTAATCTACAGACTCATACAAAAACATGGATGCTAAATATCCTTATACTGAATGATAGGTGGGTCAGAGATGAGATTAAGAAGAAAATTACCTAATTTTTGGAATAAAACGATAAGGAACAGATGAGTTACCCAAACCTCTGGGATACTGCAAAGGCAGTCCTAAGAGGGAAATTTATAGCACTGCAAGCCTTCCTCAAGAAAGC
>CAUYQV010115598.1:0-52183 GCA_963574575.1 Galagoides demidoff
TGGCATCACAACTCACAGCAACCTCCAACTCCTGAGCTCAAGCGAGTCTCCTGCCTCTGCCTCCCAAGTAGCTGGGACCACAGGCGCCCGCCACAACGCCCAGCGATTTTTTGGTTGCAGCCGTCATTGTTGTTTGGAGGGCCTGGGCTGGGGATTCGAACCCACCACCTTAGGTGTACGTGGCTGGCGCCTTAGCCGATTGAGCCACAGGTGCCGAGCCCACACTACACTTTATATCTGCTCCCCCATTGATAGATAGTCATTTCCACAATTTGGTTATTATGAATATGCTACTACCCTTGTGTGCCTAAAAGTCTTTGTGTGAGCCCACATGTTCGTTTCCATTACGGAGGTACCAGGAGTAGAATTGCTAGGTCATATGGTAAATTCATGCTTAACTTTTTAAGAAACTACCCAATTGTTTTACAAAGTGTTTGCCCCATTTTCCATTTCTGCCAGAAATGGATGAGAGTTCCACCCTCTCTACATCCTTGCTAATGGTTGTGTTTCTCTATCATCACTGAGTGAATGTGGAATAGTGTCTCATCGTGGTTTCCATTAGCATTTCTGATGACTAGTTATGCTGAGCATCTTTTCATGTGCTAATTCTCTGGTGAGATGTGTATTTAAATCTTTGAACTATTTTGAATTGGATTATATGTCTTCTTATTGAGTTACAAAGGTTCTTTATGTAGTTTGGATACCAGTTCTTTATCCAATATATTATTTGCATATATTTTATCCCTTTCTAAGTTTTTTATTCTTTTTATGGCATCTTTTAAGGCATACTTTTTTTAACATTTGAAACATTTACATTAAACGTTAGTTTAATAGGTACTGACAAAGAGATCAGATCCAGAGTATTATAAAAAAGACAGACAACTCAAAAAAAAAAAAAAGGACCAACATCTTAAATAGGTGTTGTATGTAAGAAGAAATATAATGGCTAGTGGAGATGCCCAATCTTATTAATAACCAGGGTATATGATTTAAGCTAAAGGACACAAAGTTTTTAATCTTTTACTTTTTATCACCTAGACTTAGTGACACACCTAAGCAATTATGGCCTAACTCAAGATCATGAAGATGCCTCTCTCTGTTTTCTTCTAAGAATATATTAGTTTCAGTTCACACAATTAGGTCCATTTTGAAATAAATTTGTTTTTTTAGATTGTAATGAAAGGGTCTAGATATAAAGATCTAAATTCGTCTTTTGCATATGGATAACCCATTTTCTCAGCACTCTCTGTTGAAGAGACTGTTCTTTCTCCATTGAATTCTCTGAGAACCTTTATTTGAATTCAATAGACCACATATGTGAGTTTTTTTCTGTACTCCTAATTTTCTTTCATGGATCTACATATCTGTTTTTTACCATACTGTTTTGATTACTGTACCTTTGTAGTGATTACTAAAGTGAGTAGTTCTGTAACTTTGTTCTATTTCAGGAAATTTTTGCTATTCCATATGAATTTTAGGACCAGCTTGTCAATTTCAGCAACTGAGTCAACTAAGATTTTGGTAGACTTTATACTGTACTTATAGATCAATTTGGGAACAATGTCTAACTTCAGAATGTTCTGTCTTCCATCCCATGAATATAGACTATCTCTTCATTTATTTAGATATTCTTTAACATCCTTCAGCAATGTTTTGTTGTTTCTTTCAGTGATGTTTTGCAGTTCATATAGATTGTATTCATAGAGTAATATAAAATGCTTGAAGAAATTTAATTAATTAATTTAGTGAATGAGACTACTTGTTTGAAGGGACTTACTCTGTTCCCTTTATATTAATCAAACACTAATCTAAGAAAAACCAGAATGACTCATTATCATTATAGTAGGTTCATAAATACCATAATGAGATTTGTAAATGGAACTTGAAGGTATTAAGAAAATCAGGCTATTTTCATTTTTATCTTTAATAAATTGAATATTAGTTTAATGCCTGATGACTATAAATAATCCTTTTCATGAACAAAAGCTCTGTTTAGATGCCAAAACAACAATTCAGGTTGATGCTGTTAAGCCAAATAATTTCTTTTTAAGCCTTCCCTTTCGATAATTGAACATTTTTATGCAATGCCATCTGTTGGTATAGAAAGTACCATCCTGGAAATAATAACATGGTGATAATATTAATGGAGAGGAATTATAAGGGCAAATATCAAATAGCAAATCCCCTCTTACATGGCCAATGTATGTCCTTTCAATATTCTGGCTTCGTTTCCTCACTGATTTTCTTCATAGTCTATTTTCTGTCATACCTTCCCTTAGTTACGTGTTGATGTTACAAGAATTCCCCTACATGTTCTCTCTCAGAAATGACTTTTTTAAGCTCTGGTATCTTATCATACCTAATAGATGTGTTCAAAAAATAAGTACACTAACCATGGCAAGGGTCAGTACATGCCTGAGGTTGTTCAGAAAACCATTGGCAGCCCTGTCTTTGAGAACTATTCCTTTCATAGCAGAGATGTTTTTGGAAAAACTAATTTTACAAACTTAACCTCTATGGAAAATTATATGTTATTCATGTAATGGTTAGCATCAGACAGAGGATGATCGGATACTGAGAAATGGTAATAATGTGCTCAAAATGAAGCAATTATGTAAAATTCAATGTGGGATTATAGGAGATCCCAAGCTATTATCTTACACTTAGAAATAAAAATTCATTTGTGAATTTTAAAAAATAGTAGTGTGTACTAAGGGAATATGCAGATATAAATATCTTCAGCATCAGCCTATTATGGGAAATGCAATGTACACAAGGTGCTTGTACTATTTAAAGCACTTGATCAAATTTGTATTCTTTGTGTAGATGAAACGAGTATTTTAGTTGTACCGATTCTCACTGCTGCCATAATCCCTCCAGGAATCCTGCAAGTGGATTTGCATGATGATTTTTTTCATTTCCCCATTTTCCTGCTTAGCTTCCCTTACCAAGAAATCTATAGCACTGTCAAAGCCCCAGAATAAAATGCGTCATTTAAATTAATCATTAGACTTTCCCATCTATTCAATATTTCTTTTCTTGACTGAAATGAATATCAGTATGTCAGTGGTAACAAATTGTAAGCTTCTGGGGAAACAGGGTCATGCTTGTGATTATTGGCTTAGGACGCACAACTCAGATATAAGTATTCCAATAGTTTGAATTAAAGAAATAGAATATCCAACAATTTTAATATCCATATATATGTTAGCACTTAATGGATAATATGTATACTTACATACATACATATTCTTAGTAGTAATCTTTCTAAGAAAATAATATTTGGCCAATTTTGAGAAAGCAATTTTGCCAACTATACTCTTGATTTTCAAGCTTCTAGTTCGGTAGCATAATTATTAGTGCAATTTCCAAGTCAAATTCATCATTTTCAGAACAAAATCTTTGTTTTCCTGACTTGACATCTGAGGAGGTGGCCCATGGGCGTGGTGTAACAGGGTAACAGGGCAGTACAAGGGGTGGAGCCAACTCTCTACTCGTATAGAAACAATCAGACTGTATTACAATTATTCTGTTGACTCTCTTCCCTCCCATACACTCAATTCTAGTATATTATTCCTCTTTGAATTCTTATTAAATGAAAGAAAGCTGGCATGTATTCATAATACCCTCTCAATAACTGTAGAATGAAAATAAAATGAAATTTTAGCACTTTCTCTATTATGAACAAACTGTATGGCTTTGGAGAAATAATTTAATTTATCCTTACCCAAAGCAGGAAATTTGAGAATTATGTTCCCTAAGGTTCTTTGCAGCCCCAGAATTCTGTAAATACAAGAATATATGCACTCAAATTCCAGACCCTAGCACAGACAGTTTCATGATGTTTTGATTATTTTTATATCACAAGGTTTAACTTTTTTATCAGATTATGCCATGGGTTATATTAGATCAGCTGTTTAGCCCTGAAACTAATTTGCTTTGTAATATAAGGCAAGACCATTTTTACATTTGAGGAGTGATTGCCTGTGTAAGATGGTTGGTAATGTCTGCCACTTTCTTTAATGTAATAACATTTTGTTAAAAGCGCTTTGAAAACCGGCAAAGAACACTATTAGGGGAAACTGAAAATTAGTAGAATAAAAGCCCTTCTTACAGATCTCTCTAAAATAACCCCGGCTGAAAAATCAAAATGGTTTTGAAATGAAAAGAGGACATAAAAGAGACATAAAAACATTTGTTCCCTGGTTTGATAAGAGCAATTTTAATGAAACTGTTTACTACTCATATACTGTTGGGTTACCAAGAAATTCATAATTATATAAAATTCAGCTTAATTCATAACAGAAATTCCTTAATTAATTTCTAAGTTAAAAAAATTCTGAATTAAGTCAAATGTTAATACTAGTAAAAATATTCCCCCAATTTAGAGAAATTTGGCTGACTTGAACTGCTCCTAATCTGCCTCCCACCCGGTTCTTAATATTCCCATCTGCTACGTTAAACCTGTTTCCTACATGCAAGAGTTCACAAAAACCAGCCTATTACCCCAACTCAGCAGTAATCAAATATAATAAATCACCAACTGCGTAGGGCCCTAAAACACAACTACTAATCATTTTAGGAGAGGCTGGTTATTGAAGGAATTATATATTTAAGAACCACTGGACGGGCCTCACCTGTAGCTCAAGGAGTAGGGCACCAGCCCCATATGCCAGATATGGAAGGTTTAAACCCAGCCCCGGACAAAAACTGCAACAACAACAACAACAAAAAGAAACACTGAAACTGGTGGCACCTATAGCTCAGCAGCTAGGGTGCTGGCCACATACACCCAGGCTGGCAGGTTCAAACCCAGCCCAGGCCAGCCTAAACAGCAATGCTAGGCGTTGTGGTGGGCACTTGTAGTCCCAGCTATTGGGGAGGCTGAGGCAAGAGAATCGCGTAAGCCCAAGAGTTTGGGGCTGCTGTGAGCTGTGACGCCACAGCACTCTACCGAGGGTAACATAGTGAGACTCTGTCTCAAACAAAAAAAAGAAATAATAAAAGAGAACCCCTGGAGCTAAAGATTAGTTATGCAGCAAGAACTACAGATTTCTTTCATTAGCTATATGTACTATATTTTTTTAAGTTTTCAATAAGCTAGAGAAAAATAAAGATGTAAAGAAATGATCTATGTAGCATGCTGCTTAAAAGGATGGGCTCTGGAATCAGAGTTTAAATCCCAACTCTGCCACCTCCCAGCTGAATCACCTTAGTGAGCCGCTTAGCAGCATTTTCCTCAGTTTCCTGATCTGTAAAATGGGGATGATAATAGTATTCTCCCTTACAGGGTCTTTGCGAGGATTAGGTGAATTAATATAATATGCGTAGACCAGTCCTTGGCACAGAGTAAGTTCTCAATAAATTCATTTGTCAATATTATTGGTTTAAGCACTTAAAAAGAGATCATTAGACATGGAAACAGAAAATAATATAAAGTCTCAAAATTAATAAGGCAAAAAATAAAATGGGCATGACTGAAATGGTTACCAAGCTTTGGGACTGGTAAAAATTGGTAATTTTCTAAAGACATTTATTTCTGCTTTGGAGACACATATGCAAACTAGATTTGGTGTCTGCTGAAGTAAGGAATGTACCTGTTAACAAAGCAGATTAATTCTAATGATATTCTAATGTCTGACATTTCCTTTCCAAAAGTAGAAATAATATAGTGGCAGAGAGTTCAATCTAGGATAACAGAAGTTAAAGCGAGAGTTACAGTTTTCAAAGAGTATATTTTTTTCTTTCTTCCTGCAATTCTAAAAACTTTGACACATTCTTAATGCTGATTTTTAGAATATGTTGAGCCCAGGAGTTTTTCTACAGAAAAGGATTCAAAATGAAAAATTTACATTTACATAGCTGGCATGATTTTCAAGTCATCTTTTTTTTCAATTAAGAAAATAAATTATCACTTGTCTACCTGTACTATAAACAATGGCTATCGACGTACCTGGAATCTAGTAATCCAACTGGGGTTACATGATTAAAAACCAAAACATTCATCTAAGATCATCCGGAGTGAATGGACCAAACCTAATTTTCTAATCTTTCATTTGCTTTGCTTTGCTTTACCATTGCTTGAATGAGTTGGTAGTAAAAACCATAAATCCTAATTTGTCATCCTGTGTGTGGCAAGCTATTTTCTAATCTAGATAATAGAGTCTCTTTCCATCAGTGAAAAATAGTTGGCCATTACCGTAGAGATTTCACATTAAAGACACAATAAGACTCATTACACTAAATGGTCAGACCTGAAACGATAAAACTAGTAGAAAACATGGGGGAAAAAATCTTAACATGGGTTTCGTGAGTGATTTTTTTGGATCTGACACCCAAAACACAAGGAACAAAGGCAAAAATAGACAAATGGGACTGGATCAAACCAAGATGTTTCTGCACAGAGAAGGGAACAACAGAGTGAAGAGACAACCTCCGGGGTGGGAGAAAGTATTTGCAAATCATGTGTCTGATCAGGAGTTAATATCCAAAATACATGTGGCACCCAGACAACTCCATAGCAGAAAACAAGTAACTCAATTAATTAATGGGTAAAGGACCCAGATAGACATTTCTTAAAAGAAGACATATGTATCCATGCCCAGTAGGTATATGAAAAATTCTCAACATCATTAATCATCAGGGAAATGCAAATTAAAACCACATTCAGGTATCACTTCACAACTGTCACAGGGTGATAGTCAAAATGACAAAAGATGAGTGCTGCTGAGGATGTGGAGAGAAGAGACCCTTTGTACACTGGTGAGAAAACCAGTATGGCCACTCTGGAAAACAGCGTGGGTATGCCTAAAAAACTCAAAGTAGGACGACTACATGATCTGGCAATCCTACTTCTGCTCGTATATCCACAGGAACTGAAATCAGGATCCCAGTGAGATAGCTGCACCTCCATGCTCATTGCATCATCATCATTATTATTATTATTAAGCAGGCCCAGGCTGGGCTCAAACACACTACTCCTGGAGGACAGGCTGGTGCTTTAACCACTGACCTACCAGCGCGCAGCCAATTTGCAGCATTATTGACAATATTCAAGCTACGTCCAGCTGGGATGAGTGACTAAAGAAATTACGGTACACATGTACAGTGGAATCTTATTCAACCTCAGTTAAAAAAATTCTGTCATTGTGACAACATGGATGAATCTGGAGGATGCTACGCGTCATGGAATCAGCTAGGCCCAGAAAGACAAAGACCACCTGATTTCACTTGTCTCTAGAATCTACAAAAGATGAATTTGTAGAAGCAGACGAGTTTCAGGTAAATAGTATGAATAAGTTCTGGAAATCTGTTGTACTATTTGGTGCTTAAGTGACCAGACAGTAGGGCTTTCTACACTTGAAAATTGCTAAGATCTTAAAGGTTCTTATTACTAAAAAATTCATATATGAGGTGAAGAATATTTTTAATTAGTTTGATTTAATCATTGTACACTGTATACAGATATCAGAACATCATGCTGAAAATATTAACATATAAAATTTTATTGGTCAATTATATCTTATAAAGATATAATTAAATATCTTATATCTTAATAATTGACCAATAAAAGGGGGGGACATACATCACAATAATTTTCAAGTTTTAAAGCAACTTGTCAAATTCACTTTCCATAAAAGAAAAATAAGGAAAATTAAAGGGAAGAATTAAGGTATTAAAAACTTTGTCATAGTTAATATTCCTACTACCCTGCATTCGGGTATTTATCTGGGGAGACTTTCTTCAAATTCAGTGATTTTAATAAAGCAAATGACATCTTGTCACTGAAAGTTATATTTTTATGAATATTTATATAATTTCCAATGGAACCCTCTGTTCATTTTAGGAGATTTAATGACCCTTCTGACTAATTAATTCCTTTCTCAGAAACTTCCTTCTATTAAAAAAAACCAAAAAAATGGTTTCCTTTAATGGATTGAATTAAAGTTATTTTTTAAATCTCTTTGAGGGGATTTAATAAAATTATACATTTTAAAAATAATTAGCCTCCATTTCCAGTATATATTTAACCTTCTAAAATTTCTTTCAGCTTTTGCCATTCTTTAAATATTTGCTTCTGAGGACATTTCTTTAAACTGATAAATCTGTTGGAAATTCTATAGACTGAATTTGGGGGCCAGGGTAGGGGAGTCTGCAAGTAAAAGCCAGAATTACTGTATAATGTTTACTTATTCTTTGGAAGATGGAGCTGGGCAAGTTGATGTCTCAAAGTTCTTTTCATTGCCAATGTTGTATTAGTAATTATTAGCATACCTATCGGTTCTTAATATGGTGATATTCAGAAAAAGAGTGACCTGGTGGCCTTCTGGTGGTTGGATCAGCAGAGACATTGAGGGAACATGGTACAAGACATACGGTGGAGACGCAGGGTTAACCTCTTCCCCTACAAGGCACTTTTTCTGGGTCAGCTTTCTGTACTTGTTGCAATATAAGCAATAAAGAAAAACCAAGGAAAGGGAACAGATAGAGGTGGAGAGGGCAGGAAAACATTATTTTCAAAGAAGCCTCTCTGAGGACGTGATTCTTGCCTCTAGACATGAAACGTGCCTTATTTAAAGACCTGGGGAAAGTATCCTAGGCCATGACCCCAGGAGGTCAAGTCACTGACTTGGGAACATGGTTGACATTTTCTCTAGCAGGCAGGGTGGCTAGAGGGGTGAGCGAGAGAAAAATGGCCAGAAAGGAGGCAAAGGAGCCAGGAGTCAGGTCATAGAAGACTTTGAAGGACCTAGGAGGACACAGGACTTTTTTCTGTCTTCCTTATTCCTAAAGGTGTGTTGAGAATGGCATTTTCATGTGGGTGTTAAATACGCATCTTGAAATCAATAAATGCAAAACTCTTCCCCCAAACTCCTCTGCCACTGTTCGTATCTTAGAAAATGACACCTCTCAATTATTCTTGACCAAAACCTTAGAGTCACCTGCCCATACTCACTGCCTCACTGCCACCCCCACAACCCTGGTCCCTGTCATCTTTTGCCCAAATATCACAACATCCAAACAATCTGTCTCCCTGCTTTCTCTTCTGTGGTCTTTGTACCGTAACCCACACTGCAAGTACCACTAATCATCCTGGTAACATTTAAACCTGGTCATGTCTCATGTCAATCTCCTGCCCCCTGGAGGTCAGCAATCCAATATGGGACTCACCAGGCTAAAATCAACTTGTGGGTACGACTGTATTTCTTAAGGTTCTAGAAAAGAAGCTGTTTTCTAGCCTTTTCCAGCTTCCAGAGGCTACTTACAGTCCTTGGTTCACGGCTCTCTTCCTCCATGATCAAAGTCAGTAAGTCAGACCGAGCCTTTCTCATCCTCCCATCCCAGGTTTTCTCTCTCTGTCTCTGTTTGCACTTCTAAAGACACTTCTGGGGCTGCCCAGATAATTCAGGATAATCTTTCCACCTGTAGGTAAGCTAATTAGCAACCTTAATTCATCTGCAACCTTAATTTCCCCTTTGCCATATAACTTCACGTATTCACAGATGCCAGGGTTTAGGATATGAACGTTTGGGGGAAGGATTTATTTTGCCCTTCCATGATACCCAAAACCATACATTAGGACAAGATGCATTCTGGAATTTAGAATTTAGGGATTTAAAGACAGCACCCTCCGTCTGCCGCAGCATCCCATATTTGACCACATTACTCTTTTGGTAAGAAATGTATAAATACCCCAAGTGAGATAAATAAAGACTATAAATAACCTCATGTCAGTTGAGGTCAAGTTTTGTCATCAAATGAGCTCATTTCAGGTCAGAACTTTATTGCTAAATGAGCCATAAAAAAACTTGTGTTTTGAACATCGGGGATTAGAACAGGGCCGTGAGTGTGTGCAGGCATAAAACCGTGGTGGAAATATGCAAAATATTAATACTCATCCTAGATTTCTAAACATTTCTTAGTCTTGATCTCTGATGTCTCTTCTTAAATTTCAAATGAGTGTGCCTCAGAACCCAAAAGCTGGTTCAGCAAAGCCATAGGTATGTTTTAACTGGTTTTGAACTTATGAAAAAGTAGAATTGTAAACTATGTACTCTTTTGTGTCTGGCTTATTTGTCTTAATATTATCTTGTGTAAGATTCATCTGTATGGTTACAGGCAATTACAGTTTTTTATTATTCCACTGATTTATGAAGTATTCCATTTTGTGCCTATACCCTGTGTGTTTATCCATTCTGGTGTTGATGGACATTTGAGTTGTTTCCATGGGAGGAAGGTCTATTAAAATTAATGCTGCTGTGGTCATTCTTGGTAAACATATGTGCACATTTCTGTTGGCTGTGTTTCTACAGGTGGAATTTATGGGCTGGAAAGTTGCTGATTCTCTGTGTTCCTGGATACTGCCAAGAGCTTTCCAAAACTACCAGGTTCACGTATTGTTCATGTGATCGCGGTGGAAAAATAAGTAAAAATATCAACCAAGGAAAAACATCTATTTCCTGGAGAGAACACTGGATTGTGTCAGTTACTCCTGTTTCAAGCCTAGCTCTGCCACCAACCAACAGTGTCACCTTGGGTAGTCACCTAATTTCCCAAAGCTGAGTTTTCTCATCTTTAAATTAGAAGGTTGTGAGATACTTCCAAACTCTGAGTCATGAGGCACAATGGAACAGGGGCTGCTGCAAGGTCAACTTGATATTATTCCAGCTGCCACCTTTTACTCCACAAGGCGGCCTCCCTGTCTGCAGCCTGAGCTTGAAACAAACTGTCTCTCAGACTGTTTTATTTGTGCTTTTTTTTTTTTTCTTCAGTTACCTTGGATTTGCTGGACCAGGAATGATGTTTTGAGGCACGTCTATTTGAAATTTAGGAAGAGAAGCCAGAGGTCAAGAGTAAGGGATATTTAGAAAGCTAGGATGGGTATTAAAGTGGAACAGTCTCCAAGTCCAATAGAGCAGAGAGACTCTTAAATGGATAGGGGTAACAGTGGCAGTTGCTGAGAGCAGCACCGGCAGGGGTGAGGACTAAACAGAATGTATGGGGTTTAGCCATTGAAAAGTCATTAATCTTGGAAAAAGTGGTTTATTTATAGCAGGAGCAAGCTCTGTACCTGTACCTCAGTGACTAGGGTGCCAGCCACGTACACTGGAGCTGAAGGGTTCGAATCCAGCCTGGGCCTGCCAAACAACAATGACAACTACAACCAAAAAATACCTGGGTGCCTGTATCCCAGCTCCTTGGGAGGCTGAAGCAAGAGAATGGCTTAAGCCCAAGAGTTTGAGGTTACTGTGAGCTGTGAGGCTATGGCACTCTACCAGGGGCAACATAGTGAGACTCTGTCTCAAATAAAAAAAAAAAAAAATATATATATATATAGTAGGAGCAGTCTACAGTCATATTATCTGAAACTGTGAGTTCTTAACTCTGCTTAATATGAATATGCAGCCTGTACCCCATTCTCGCTAATTTTAAAATTTTGTGGATTTTATTATTAGGCAACCAAGCAAACACCTACTGTGGATTAGAATTTGGAAAACATGGTTACAGTCTACAACTTCAAGAAGGAAAATAGAAAATGATAAGAAGAAAGCTTTAAGGGAATATATTATTGAGGTTTTTAAAATTTATTCCCTATTTATTCACCCTTTCACATATTTATTCTAAATGATTTATTAAACCTGTAACCAGGTGGAGACAGATCCATGAAAGGATATTCAGCCAGGGTTAATGGCGGTTGTAAAAAAAAACATGTATAAGACTTACAAATGTCGCAATTTGTTTAGTAAAGTCACTGCCACAGTATCCATCTTTAGGACCAACAGGTGTTTGAAATGGAATCCTTCCCTGTCTGTTGGCCTAGTAGAACTTTACCTCTCCAGGTGGTTGTTTGAGATAATAGCCCACTTACAGCTGTTGAGCATGAACACCTAAAGGTTAACACCAGTCGTGTGAGTAAATTTACATGGCCCTGCCCTGTGTTTTCCTTAAATTAGCCAATCCACAGCCCCAAGGGAAAGCCTAAGGCATACTGAGACCTGTGGCTCTTAATAAAGGCACAGTCCCTAGGTCCTCTCTCTCTCACTCTCTCTCTCTCTCAATAAAGGCACAGTCCCTAGGTCCTCTCTCTCTCACTCTCTCTCTCTCTCAATAAAGGCACAGTCCCTAGGTCCTCTCTCTCTCTCTCTCAATAAAGGCACAGTCCCTAGGTCCTCTCTCTCTCTCTCTCTCAATAAAGGCACAGTCCCTATGTCCTCTCTCTCTTAATAAAGGCACAGTCCCTATGTCCTCTCTCTCTTAATAAAGGCACAGTCCCTAGGTCCCCTCTCTCTCTCTCTCTTAATAAAGGCACAGTCCCTAGGTCCCCTCTCTCTCTCTCTCTCTCAATAAAGGCACAGTCCCTAGGTTCTCTCTCTCTCTCTCTCAACAAAGGCACAGTCCCTAGGTCCTCTCTCTCTCTCTCTCAATAAAGGCACAGTCCCTAGGTCCTCTCTCTCTCTCTCTCTCTCAACAAAGGCACAGTCCCTAGGTCCTCTCTCTCTCTCTCTCAATAAAGGCACAATCCCTAGGTCCCCCCTCTTTCTCTTAATAAAGGCACAGTCCCTAGGTCCTCTCTCTCCCTCTCTCCCCACTGCCTAGTTGAGCTCCCTGCCACCTCCAGGCTTCCCATCAGCCTCCCTGTGGCACCTCTGATTTCTCTGGATCTGGGAGCAATGCACTTCCTCTCTTTCATGCATTTTGGTTTTCCCTCCTCCTGTGTCTCCTCTGACTGATGTACCTGAATCTAAGTCCCCCAGTCACAGATCCCCACAAGGAGTGCTTATCTTGACTTATAGCCACTCCTGAAAGACATACCTTAAGACCAAGTTGAAAGGAAACCATAAGTGTAAGTCACAACCACAGGGCATCTGAACCTAGAGGGGCCTTTCCACTGGGGAAGGGGAGGTAAGGATGGGTATTCCGGGAGAAAGATGTCTACAGAACTGGAGGGGTAGAATCTAGGTAAATATAGAAAGATAGTGTGCTAATAAGAACTTTTGTTTTAAAAGTATAGGAATTCAGATGTCCACAGCTTTAGCTAGAACTGAAAAGGATTTCAGTAAAAAAAGACAGAAGGAAATCTATCTCGCTGCAGAAAAAAAAAACAGCCTGGGCTCTTGCAAGTGGCACATTGACAAGTTTACTCTTTCTCTCTCTTTTCCCAGCACAACACGGTCTCTCTTGATTCTGCTTCTTTCCAGGCTTCCCACTTCTCAACACTCTCAGGTCCTGCTTCCCCATGAATTCAATTTTCATGTGGTTTTAGCTTCCTGGCACCAATTATAATTGCATACATGAAATTTCTGTTCCCTGCCCACCCTGGGCTATCCTTCCATACAGTCTCTGAATTGGTACTGCCTGAAGCTCCTTTGTATGGTCCCTCAGCACCCCCAATCCAAATTCCTAGGAGAAAGAGAATCCAATTGGCTGTGGTTGAGTCAGGTATCCACCCTGATCCAGTCTCTATGCCCAGGATGGAGCAGGGCCTCTCTGTAAGTAGGACATTTCTTTTCCACAAATTAAGCATTCTGATGTTAAGGGTTTGTGGGGAGGCGGGTGATGACAGGTGCATTGCTATTTATCCCACAGCAAAAGGATGGGAAACAAAAATGAGATAGGATATGTTCAAGAAAATATAAGGACATCAACATGATTATTTAGAGCAGAGAATGCTTAAATATTTAGGAAAACTAGGAAATAGGTATTAAAAAAAAGAAGACTGAAAAGATTGGAGAAGGTATTGATCTAACCTTTCACATATTGTGGCTAGAGAAGGATCTCCAGTGTAAAGGATTTTTTCACAAAGGCAGGCACCACTTTCACACAGCTGGTGGGACTGCAAACTAATACAATCTTTTTGGAAGAAAGTATGGAGACTTCTCAAAGTACTCAAATTAGACCTCCCGTTTGATGCTGCAACCCCATTATTAGGCATCTACCCAGAAGAAAAAAAATCATTTTATCATAAGGACATTTGCACTAGCCTGTTTATTGCAGCTAAATTTACAGTTGCAAAATTGTGGAAACAACCTAAATGCCCACCCATCCAGGAATGGATTTACAAGCTGTGGTATATATACACCATGGAATTCAGTCATTAAAAAAGATGAAGACTTTACATCTTTTGTATTAATCTGGATGGAGGTGGAACACAGTTTTCTTAGTAAGAAGGCATCACAAGAATGGAGAAGCTGGCTCGGCGCCTGTGGCTCAATCAGCTAAGGCGCCAGCCACGTACACCTAAAGTGGTGGGTTCGAATCCCCAGCCCGGGCCCACCAAACAACAACGATGACTGCAACCAAAAAGTGGCCAGGCGTTGTGGTGGGCGCCTGTGGTCCCAGCTACTTGGGAGGCGGAGGCAGGAGACTCGCTTGAGCCCAGGAGTTGGAGGTTGCTATGAGCTGTGATCACTCTACCCAGGGGATAGCTTGAGGCTCCATCTCAAAAAAAAAAAAAGAATGGAGAAGCAAGAATCCAGTGTACTCAATTATACTATGAAGGCAGTGGATGAGCTAATACAAGGGCATAGGTAGGGGAATGAGAGGGGAGGAGGTGGGGGGGTGAGGCATCATGGTGTATGGCACACCTCTAGGGGGCAGGATACAATTACAAGAGGGACTTTACCTAACAAATGCACTCAGTGTAACCTAATTCTTTGTACCCTCAATGAATCCCAAACAATAAAAAAATACGCACGCACATACACAAAACAACAAAAATGGCAGGCACCAAAAGGAGCAGATCAATGTATTTGTACCAGAAAGAAAAATAGAAGGCATGAAAGATAGCACAGTGGGTGAAATCACTTGTACACCCTACACTGATTCTTTAATTATTTGCTGTGGCTTATGAGAACTGCCTGCTAATTCTACTCATTAATATGCAAAATACAGTATTCAGAAAGTTTTTTTTTTTTAAATAGTGTTACTGTGACTAATTTTTACCCTGGGTTATAAATTACCACTGGTACTCATTAATTTGCTATTACTGTCTATGTTTTCTCAGTTTTTAATTAAGCACAGTAAGTTTCTGTTAACAGAGAGAAGACCTCTGAAGAAATGCATGTCAAATATTTCAGAGAATGTTGAAAAAGTTTGGATGCAAACCACAGGGGAATCCCTCTTTCTCAGGCTTGCCATGGCAGTGGACCGAAGTTTAAGGATGATTGCATACATTAGTTGCTAGGTCAATGAGAAATAAACGAACCTGCCATACTCTTGCTCTAGAGAATTCTTGAGCTTGTCCAAGCGGTGGATAAAATAGTTTCTAAAGTCCTTCAAATGAGCAATTACTGGTCTTCGGTCCTTTTGTTGAACTGAATGTCATAATGGGAGAACTTACTTCCTCATGCTTGCTCTTAATTCTTTCAAATGTCTCCATTTGAGGATTGAAAATGTAAATTTAAGTAAAAGCACTGGGATGTATGAACTATTACACTAGTCCTGCAAATGGATGAAATCTCATCATGTTTTGATTTTCCATATCGCTAAATTTGATTACTAATCTCTCAAGGTTTAGGTTTGGGATGGACTTGGATCCTACTTTCTCTTTACCCAAGAGTTTGTTATTATACTCCCTCCTTTAAATCCATCCCCCTTAGCAAAATGTTTCTGAGTCTTGATTATTTGAACTGATTTTTATTCTGCAAATGTTTTATTCCTTTCCAAATTAATCAAACTTAAGAAAATGAATGCCTAGCCTATCTTCAGCCTAAGACATTAAACATTTTGGTCAGTATATTGGAATTAAAATTTGGGCCATGTAAGATGATAAAATAGCTCGTTTAAATACAGGATTAGGGACATCTGAAATATTTTGTCTTTACTTAGAGGCATTTACAATAATTTGTCCTTGGGGCAAGAACCTTAGGCTTTATGTCCCACTGCCCTTATTCCATATTTCTCCATGGCAGAGATTATGAGTAATTCAGACTGAGTGTGTCTGGTTGTATCATGACTCAGTCACCAGCTGCATTACTGACCTAAAGGTGAGTAAATGCAAGTTGAGCATTTAGAGAAGACAGAAATGTATTTGGATGATTTGGGCACTTGCATATTTAGCTACCAGTAACAATGAATGACACAGTTATAATCTGAATTCGTGAACACTTCATTGAATAACAATATGAAAAACACGTCTGTAAACCAAATGATACATCTCCATAAATTTCATCCTTGTGAATACATAATATACAAATTCTGGTTCTAACATCTGATGTTTCTTCTCTTGTCTTTTTTTGCCAACCATTTTCCACATAGCAGCTACATTCTAAGATAGGTAGGTAGATGAAATTATAAATAGAATAAAACGCAAAAGTCACGCTTGACATATAAGGCCTTACACGTTTAGCACCTGTGTGGTCCCTGGCCTCATCTCAAGGCACTCTCTGCCTTAATGAGTTGAGCACATGGGCTGTTTTTCTGTTTTTTGAAGATGGGAAGCTTTTGTTGTTTCTTCCGCCTGTGGGGGTCGTTTCATCCCTCTTAGCACAGCCTGCACTTCCAAATCTTTCAGGTCTTATCACAAAGCTTATCTCCTCAGAGAGGCCTTGTGTTGTGCAATATTTAAAGTAGGTTCCTGGTGATTTCCTTTGTAATCATATCTTGTAACCATCCCTGAGGGCAGGAACAAGCTCCTGGCCCCTGAGAGGGCACAACACATAAATACTCAATTGGAATTTATTGAATAAATGAATACTAATTTCAATGAAGCATGAATAGAATGAGCATTCATCTGCTTTATCGAGATGTGCTCATTCCTACTGAATGATCAGAATAACTTATTGAAATATGCAGTTTTTGTATATAATTTCCTCATAATATTTACATTCTTTATGCCCATTTTTTTCCTCAATATATTAAAATAAGTTCTGATCGGGTGAAAACTTATCCAAAACTAGGACAAACTTGGTTTCTTCTCAGATCCTGTATAATTTTATATAGTTAGTGCTTTACAATGTATTGGGTTCTGTGAGACAGCAAGCAGCTCGGGTGTGAACTTGGGTCTAATTTTTCTTTGTGTTCTTTCTTTCCTCTTCTCTTTTTCATATAACATCTTGGTTATTTGGTCCTAGTACAGTGGGGTCTAAACCAGGCTCTAGATGTGGCTTTTCAGCTTATAATTGAGTGGGCAGGGATCCTGACCTCTGAAATCCCAACTTTGGCTCCTAAATGAATTCTCTCACTCACCAAATCTGCACTGTACACCCCAGTGATAACCTCACTCACTGCTGGATACTCCTGCATTTGAAATCTGGCCTCATCTCTTAACCTCCCTTTCCTGTACCTGCTAGGACCTTGTCTAAAGCGAACATATGGTGTTTATCTTTTTTTCTGAAGCTCTCGTAAATAATATTTTTTCAAAAAGATGGAGATAGAAAGATTTAAAAGAATTGTTTAATAAATGATTTATGTATACAACAGTAATTCTGTTCCTCTCCAAAAAGTTAAAAATTAACTGATATGGAAATAAGCCTCTCTAATATACAGTTTTAGGCTTAATTACAATATGGAACTGTATGGGATTATAATTCTTAGGATTTGAATGTTTGTGTCTCCCCAAAATTCATATGTTGAACTCCTAGCCCCCAAAGTGATGATATTATGAGCTGAAGATTTTGAGAGCGTGGGTGTGGAACCCTCATGAATAGGATTAGTGCCCTTATAAACAAGACCAGAGATGGCAGGGTGTGGTGGCTCATGCCTATAATCCTAGCACTCTGGGAGGACAAGGTAGGCAGATTGCTTGAGCTTAGGAGTTTGAGATGAGCCTGAGCAAAAGACCTCATCCCTACTAAAAATTGAAAAATTAGTTGGGCAGGGTGGTATATACCTTTAGTTACAGCTATTTGGGAGGCTGAGTCAGGAGGATCACTTGAGTCCAGGAGTTTGAGATTGCAATGAGCTACGATGACACCACAGCACTTTACCCTAAGCAACAGGGTGAGAATTTGTCTAAAAAAGAATAAAAAGGCCAGAGAGTGACACTTCACCCTTTGCACCATGTGAGTATACAGAAAAAAGGCCTTGTGTATAAAACAGGAAGTTAGCCCTCCTAAGACACCAAACCTGCTAGCACATGGCCCCGGAGCTGTGAGAGACAAATCTCTGTCTGCAGTCCATCGAGGGCGTGCCATTATGTTATAGGAGCCCAAGTGGACTAAGGCAATAGTTATTTGACCATATTTACCCTCACAACCAGAAACTCAGTATGATTAAACCAAAGGCTTACCACTTCTTCTACGTAGTGCTTACAAGGTGATTACACTGCCCCACAGGACCTTGACTTCCAATGTGCCACAAATGTTAAAGGAAATAGCCTGTAGCCTTCCCTAAGGAATTGGTTGAGCTTGGACCATGTCACATTTCTCCTCCATATTTTAGTGAAGGGAAAATCAACAAGATATATAAATAGCTCTGGGAATACTTCACAAAAACAGGTGCAGTAATGTGACGGGTGCTCAAACTGTATGTAGGCTGTCCATATTTGCTCTGTGTAAATTAAATGAATATTTATATTACGACAGCAATGTCAGACAGTGAAAATTTTAAGATGGCACCAAAAATAGATCTCATTTTTATTGAAATATGCAAGCACTTTTGCCTTGTAAATGTAGAAGAGGGCACATTCAGGGCAATAAACCACAACACATCGTGCTCAAAGACAGTCAAGGCAACGGTGGTGTGAGTCGATGCTCTGCCCGCACTGTGAGTGTTAACATCCTGTAAGGCTGTTAGACTTGTTGCATGTGAGATGGGGACTTTCAAGCCCTCACAATGTGCAGATAGCAACTGCCACAGTTGAAATTATGGAATGCACACAGAGATGCTGAGAACCGAGTGGAACTTTACTGCAAACAGCAGACATAGGCTGGGTGCTTGTCTGAATTAAGAGTGAATTTTATGTTGAATGTTTATATAGTCAGAGCCCGACATTATTTTCCTATTCCTCATTGTCTCCAGAGGATTCCTTTACCAAATTCCCATCCAGCATTGACACAGAAAGCACCCAAGAGTATCACTGCTTTTTGTCCTAGAGTATCTTAAATTATTTTACGAGTGAGCATTTGAAAATATATATTTAACAGATAAAGATGAAAAGGAAAGCGTAATTGCAATACCATTATTACAACCAATGAAATTACTATCAATTCCTTCATACCACTGAAAATGCTGTGTGCAGTTTTCACTGTCTCAAAAATATCTTGTTATAGTCGATTTTTCCAAATCAGGACCCAACCCACACCCATATACAACATTTAATTCACATGACTCTTAAGTCTCTTTTAACATATAACATTGCTTCCTCTTTTATATTTTATTTGCTTAAAGAAACTGGGTCATTATTTCCTGCTTTGATTACATATACTCACAATATCTGTCGCTACAATTGGTGGTTAAATTTAGAGGCATGATTAGATTCAAGTTTAATATTTATGGCAAGACTAGATTATCACTAGTGCTATTTCTGGCCACTGCATCACCAAATATAATGTCTGATTTCTCCACTGTAATATTGTTTGCACTATTGTAATGTTTGTAATATTATTAGCACTACCAAAACATGAACCAGGAGGTATCAGCCTTTATAAAATCATCCTCATAATCGTTTAAGGCACCACTGATGGCCTATTTCATTAGGAGCCAAAGATGTCTATTTTTTAATTCTATCATTTCTCTTTCATGCATTAGTTTCTATAAAGAAGAAACAGATACCCTCATCAGCTATCTGGCTTTTTATCAATCCATACAGGAATGGTTGGATAAATATTTGATTTTTTTTCTCTCCTTCATATGTTTCAAAAAGAAAAAAAAACAACTCTACCAGTTAAGATCTAGGAATTATGAAAAGAAAAAATTCAGAGGAAGTGAATGTAATAGTTACTTGTGCACTGTCAGGCAGCAACCAAAAGCAGAACAGGTTCAATGAGCTCCACATCAGCAGGAGCAGCAGCCTCTGTAGTCTGAACCCAGAAGCAATGATCTGACTGGCCCCAGCTAGGCATTTGCATATTAGGGCAGGATCCAGTGGAAAATCCCTAATCAGAGGTTAGCTGGCAGTTTCTGATTGGTTAAGCTTAAGTTGTTTTTGCCTATTGTTGACATTGGACTTTTTTTTTTTTATTAAATCATAGCTGTGTACATTAATACAATCTTGGGGTACAATGTGCTGGTTTTATATACAATTTGAAATGTTCTCAACAAACTGGTTAACACAGCCTTCATGGCATTTTCTTAGTTACTGTGTTAAGACATTTATATTCTACACCTAGTAAATTTCACGACCTTGGACTTCAATTTGCTTCTGTAGGAACCGAAAGCTCTGGAGTCATCTCAGCCTACTGGCCTACCAATTAAATTGTTCTTTAACATAACTCCACTAAAGTTACTAAAGACGAGTTTTTTTAATTGTTATTATTAGTATGAACTCACAGATTTTTTTAGTGTTTGATGTATTTCAGTGCACTTAAATGATTATTGTTTCAATGTTCAGACTGATCTCTTTGATTAGCGTGAGCACTTTCAAGCTGGCTTTTTGACAGGTCATTTTGACATAATCTCCACTTTTTGATGGCTTCCCTCTTTTCAGGGATGACAAGATATCTCAGATCCATCTTTACTCCCAGAAGAGGAATCAGTCATTTCTCTAAGGATACCTAGCTCCTTGTAGCTGAAAATGGTGCTTGAGGGTAAAAATCTGGCTAGTTCTTCTACCTGCAATGTTAATCACATTTATCTTCAAATATCTGGCTTTTGTTTGTTTTTCAAGCCTTAGAAGACCTTCCCATATGGGTACATACTACTCGCACACACCTCTCTTTGATTCCTGGATAATCAGACTTCCATATTCTATTGTAACATAAGGGTATTTGACTGGTTCTGATTAGTAGACAGTGAGTAGAAGAAATAGAATGTGTCATTCTAGGCTGAGTCGGTGGGAAGCCCCTGTTCTATATTCAAATCTTTCTCCTTCCCTTTCCATCACATCTGGAGGGTCTCGTGTTGAGATGGCAAAACACAAGGTTAAAGTAATCTGGACTGTTCACAACATCCATAGTGGAATTTGCATGAGTGAAACATTTTTTGTGTCACTATGATCTTGACATAGAAAGGAAAAACTGGTATTTAAATTTTAATACTCAATTCATGTTTGACTTCTGCAATTACAAGAGGTATAATGTATACGATAACAAGCCTGTCCTAAGTGTTACTTTTAGTACACAGTTTTAAGTAGCTTACGCTTTCATTCTCTGTCTTAACAATCTGTTTCATTTTCCTTAGACTTCCTAATAGTATTTATTTCCTATTATTCCCATTCAACTAGATGTAAATTCTGTATAAGGAATCTCATACACTTATGAATCATATTTCTAAGGTCTAGAGTTGTAGCTATTCAGTAAAAAAAAAAAAAATCATCAAAGTAATCAAAGTGGTGCCTATGATGTAGCTCCCTCTGGTGTATGAGACTTGATTGCACAGCTGTGCGTTATTGGAGAAGAAAAATGGACCAGCTGGTGTATTCTCAGCCCAATGTATTGTGGGACATTTTATCTTAATTTCAACGATCTCTTTTGATAACTTTTCAATTACAAAAACATGTAAAAATAACTAAAATGCCCATTTTTATTATTAGAACCAGGTGGATACATAGGCACGGTGCAAAACCTTGGAAAAACATCTACGTAAATATGCAGGCAGTATCTTCTGATACTCCCTTGATTGGTTTTCTGAGATAGACATGCCCTGATCAGCCATAGAATTGGTATTAAGTGCACTAATTTAAGTCCAAACGTACAGAATTAAGAAGACAGGAGAGCAGTTTTATATCCTTACTAGATCTCTATTCCTACATATTGGGTCCTTTCCTGATCACCACTTGTGGGGACTTGGGACTGGCTAGTTCTGCAGCCCTGGTTTAGCTAGGTCCCTGACACAGACTGCTATACTGTTCTCTTGCTTGAGAACAATTACCCTGAGACGTCTGAGGGCTACTCACTTTAGCAGAAGGGAGGGAGAGAGAGTATTTGAGGAAGAAAAGCAGTTTTAGTAAGAGAAGGAATCTTAGCAGTCTTACACCGGGCAGGCATCCTGTGGGCAGGAAGAATCAGAGCGAGCGGGTCCATGAAAGAACATGCACGAGCTCCGGAACTGCCTTCTCCTGCAACTTCTTATAAACGGAATCTCGTGGCTGGTAGCACCACAGGTGTAGAGACTGCCAATCACTAATGCTCTCGTCTCACAGGCTCTCCCGTTGGAACCCTTCCCCATGCCCATATCACCAAGGTGTTTCTTATAATTACTGGTTCTGAGTTTAGCTCTCACGTCTCCTTTCCTTAAAGCTATATGGTCTGCTACACCCACATACAGAGAAAGGAATATTTCGTACGTGCTGTTGGGACAAGGCTGGCTAACAGTATAGTGGGAGCTTATATACCACTCTCATTGTTCCTTGAGTACACAGCTCTCTCGTGATCCTCATTGGAAGGAACAGTTGATGCTTCATGAAGATTTGGGCATTATGAAGACCTCCATCTCTAAAGTAATTGAATATAATTCTAACGTGCATAGAAAGGCAGGTCTGTTCACGTCTGAGCCCTTATGGGCAGACTCATGTTCTTTGTCGTAAGACTCCTGGGCCACATGCAAATCAAGGAGTATGGCTAGACACCTCCTTCAATGTCCCTGAATAATCTATAACAGCAAAGACATTTCTTGAGCATTCTATGATGGGAGGTTACTGCACAGGGCAATAGAATTCCCTTGGGGCAGCAGGGACAAAAGTATAACAAAAGTATCTAACTGAGCCAAAGTATGTTTGGGAATTAAGGCAAACTCCAGGTAGAAGAGAAGAAAATTGTTAGCTAATAGCCAAACCCAATACCTGCAGTGGGGAGGAGGAGGAAGAAGAGGAGGAAGAAAATTAAGAAAATGGGTCAAAGCTCTGAGATGGTGCTATTTGGGGAGTGGCCAAGACAGATGCAGGCTTCAGGATAATAAAACATGAACTCAAAATTGAAGCAGAAGATGGGTCTAGATTTCAGGAATAAGATGAAAGTTCAGCTGTCAATGTTAAGACACAGCATCAGTGCCAAACTGTCCACAAAAGTATAGAAAATCAACCCCTGATGGTAGAATTGGCCCTGGAGAGTGCAGGACTGTGGCTGGCGGTTGCTATCAGTAACCCTAGTACTGGAGAGAGGTGGAAAGAGGTTGAGAAGTAGGTTAGGCAGGACCTCTGAGGGAAAAGCATAGCAATGGCAATGAAATTCACTACATGTCATTTGCATTTTTGTAGGAAATCCAAAATATTGAGGACTTCATTTTTTACTTACGATGACCCTCTGAGCTAACAGAGTGTCTTTATGTCATGGATAAGAGGGAATAATAGAGAACTGGTGTTGCTCTATTCCTTTTCCTCTGCAATAACAAATTTGGAGTTTCTTTACTAGCTAGTTTGATCTCTACATATAGGTAAGAAAGAAATGCTTTTTATAATTTCAGAAAGATGGTTTTATCTAGATTATTTACCTGCCTGCTAATCATTTAATAGCATTAAAATGATCAAAATTTTTTTTCAAAAAAAAATTTCAATTTTGGAAATAGAACCATGGAATACTTTTTATAGGGACACAATAAATTATAATAAAAGTCATTAAAATGTTTTATTATAATCCAGTTTTTGAACTAGTAATAATAGCAACAGCATCGCATTTAGACCTGTATGTCTTTCATCTTCTCAACTCTCAAGGCCTGAAATAGTTCTCTGTGACAAAACTTACAACAATGCCCCATCTAATCCTAGATATCCTTTCAAATTACTATCAAGAAACGGTTATGCTTAGCTACTTAAGAACATTATTTCCATTTCTGCTTTGTCAATTTCTCTAAGTAGAGAGAAAGTGAGCAGTATGCAAATCAGTTCATAGAACTGTTGTGAGACAGCTTTGCAGAGATGAGAAAAGGCAGAATAATATTAGATTGCAATCTAATGTTACTCTGTATGCCTATGAAGTTAGGCATTCCCAGCAGCCATCTGTCACTGATCAGAAATCATATACACAGGTTAGAGTCCCTTCAGGTCTCAAAGGCACAAGTCAGATCTAAGATGTAGTTTCTTAATCAGACAGTGTGCTACTGTCTGTCTGGCTGCCACATTTCTCTGGATTTATGCCATTTTCTTAGAGGGGGAGATCATTTATGACCATGACACACAATGAAAAACTCAAGGCTGGATTCCTAACAGCCCCAGTATCAGTGGACGGTGTACTATGTAACCTTGCAGTCCCCTGTAGGAGTGGCTGTGGAAAACGACTGTGAGGGAAACCTCTCTTTGGCCATTGTGCTTGGTAGAAGTCAGGATTTACACTGATATCTGAGAAGTAGTGGATAACTTGCATAAATAACTAAAAGAAAAGAGAAAAATTGGAAGATATCAAGAAAGGGTTAGGGGAATTTTATGGGTAATTCAGAGTAGGTCCATGCTTGAACATACTGTAAGTAGATGCTTACAAGAGTTCTCCTAACAGGGATTTTGATGGGAGAATCATGTACTAACCAGTTAGATCTAGTCATGAGTTAGATCTAGTCATCATAGTTTGTGGTAATAAGTCATCGTTCCCATCCTTCCACAGTAAGGGCTAAAATATAAGTATATTATTGACTCTGCAATCTATCAATCTCTGGCATCAAAGGTATTGTAAAACATCGACAACCTCACTCATTTGTATTTTTAGTTATTCCCATAATTTTGCCAACTGATCACCTCTGGTATGTATTAAGAAGGAAAAGCTAGAATTAGTAGCAGACATGGAAGAACATCAAAGGCCTTCATATCCACCTTTTGGTTCAGTTACTGACACACTAAAATACCAATTTTCTTCCCTACCATTAGACTGTTTAGCTGTTAAATTCACCACTAGTTCAAGTGATACAGAAAGGTGAGGAGTGGGGCATAAATGGGTTGTGCTAAATTGAGTTTGCCTCCATATTGGGAAGGGGATATGTGTTAATAATTACACACACTTTATTTATCTATGAACATAAATGTTATCCAAGGCACATTTGTATATATATGCATAGGAAGAAAGTGAGACAGCAAAGCAGTAGAATGTATGGAGGATCACAGCCATGTTAGCCAGTCCACACTTTTTACTAACTCCTACTCTGGTACACAAAATATACACAGCGAGGAGGGCTAGAGGGGGAATGATATTTAGTTCATTTTTAATCTTGCTGAGTTTGCGCTACCCAGAGAGAATCCAAGGAGAGATGTTAACTTCTAACTTGCATCACTGTGTCTGGAACTCAGAAGAGGTTGGGGTTGGTGATACATAGTTTGAACATCTTGAATGTGCAAATACATCTACTTGTGTTGATGAAATTGGTCAAGGACTCTGAGTCAAATGAGGAGACTGGGATATAATTGGGAATCTAAAATATAACGGATTAAGAAAAGTAAAGCTGTCCACGAGATGCAGGAACACTAACTTAAAATGGCACAGAAACAACTAGGAAAGACATTCCAAGACAGGAAGAGTAGAAATGATGCCAGGCCCTGCGCATAGACCTAGAGGGAGTCCCCAGTGGAGGAGGAGTTGTGGTAGGATGAAAGGGCACAGAGCAGTGGGAAAAGGGAACACAGGCTCTATTTCCCATAACTGACAGGAACAAATGGAACCGGATAATGGCCCCAGGAACTTTAGGAAAGTATGTTGGAGAATCATGATGGGACTCAGTTTCCTTTTGACTTGCAGAATTCTTATTGCTATAATAAATACACATGTTCTCTTATTGCTTGCAAAGTTATATTTATTTATCCAGTCTACAATTGATGAGGATAAAATGCCTCACAATGAGAACTCATTTTTTTGAGTAGCATACAAATGTTTAGTTGTTATTTATCTTCGTTCCCTCATAAAATAAATACCTGGCCTGTTACAACTGGGAAGACAATGCTAGCATTAGCTGTGCTATGAGGCTGCAGATTATTGGCACATGTCCACACAAGAGCAGGTTGTGGTGTGCCTGTATCTGTAGGGCACCGTGCTGCCATCGGGGCAGTCGAGAGTGATGTCTCTGAACTCATAGTTTTCTTCTCGGCAGCAAAGGCATGAATTTTCCAATTGAAAGGTACCATAATTGTACCTAAAAGTAAAAAAAAATTCAGGAATATTTTTAGAATGTCTTTTGAAATAAACTGACATCAATGCTCAAATTCTAATTGTGTAAGCTGTCTTAGCAAACCAATAAATCCAACCAATTTATTTATTTATTTATTTATTTTTGAAGTTTTTTCTTTTTTGGCCAGGGCTGGGTTTGAACCCACCTCCTCCAGCATATGGGGCCAGCGCCCTACTCCTTTAAGCCATAGGTACCACCCAAACCAATTTATTCTTTTCCTGGACCTTTCATTCGCCCTTCACTACAAACTCTGATGTCAATCAATGACAATTGGTACAGAAGACCAAAAAAGAAAAAAATATCCGAAAGGAAGATTTATAATCTCAGAGTATCAGAGTGTAGACAAGTAAACAAGAGACCTTTATAAATATACAGTTTAATCATCTATATTAATATATATCCAAAAGTGTATATAAAGGAAAACATCTAGAATTCAAGTTTAAAAACAACTGGAGAAATCGACTTCCCAGTTAAGTACATTCTGTAGTCACCGCATGCAGACAAATACATTTGCCCTGCACGTGTGGTTAGGCATATTTAGAAAACTACTTCAGAATGACTCAGCACTATTTAAAATGTGTATTTTAATTCTCTATCTTAATAAATGTTTCATTAAGTCCTAACCAAAGAGCTGTATTGCTCTTAGATAAAAATGTCTCCATGTAATGATTAAAAAGTTTAATTTCCACACCCGTACAAGGTTACAAAGTTAATGCATAGCACAGATTCAGAGAACTCACGTGATAGTCTTTTTGCATTCCCCAATGCATCTCGCCATCTGTACTTTTTTGTTGCAACCATTGTAGTTAACTGTCACGTTGATAAGTGAAGATCTGCAATTATTCTTACCTAAAGCAAAATGGAAGAGAGTTAGAAATAAGGTTTAACAATTGCTAAGCTTCCTTTGTCTTAATCGTAGGGAACAGCAAATACTTCACAATGTTATCTGAGAGGATTCCCTATCTCAGCTGGTTAATAAGAAGATGGATGTTGTCTGGTTTTGCCGTTATACTAACACAGGTGACGGAGAGAAGGGCAAAGTGGGAAGGAGGGACAGAGGGGAAGAAAGGGGAAAACAGAGCAAGATGGATAATTTTTTACATCTTTTTTCTCTCTGCTGATCAACCTTATGCTCTGATATACCAATTTACAACATAACTTGCTGGTGTCAGAAGAGCAAGCTAATTTTTTTCATGTATATTAATGTTTTTCCTTGTAAACATCACTTGTTTTTACTTAGAAAAATGCTGCAATCAACATGAACAAATAACTGTAATACATAATGTATAAATATCAACTGGTAGTTTATATATATATATATAGATAGATAGATAGATTAGATCACCTATTGTGTTAAAAATACAGGACAATTTCTAAGACTATTTCTGCCATTTTGTTTTGAAGTAACACTGAACTTCTGTTGACAGCGTACATGCCTATGTGGAGTTCAACTTTACTTACATGTATAGCAACACTTTCCTGAGTCATAGATTCTGTCTTCCTGTAGGGGTAAGAGAAAAGACAGATGGAAAACTTCTTTCAACTTTTCCTAGAACTAATGTAACATTTCCTAATTTATTGAAATAACATCATAAAAGGAGAAATGAGACAGGTCAGTAATCTGCTCTTAGAGCCAGTTAACGGGCTTGGAAAAGCAGTGAGATGACCTTGGTAATAAAAAGGAAACTCAATATTAACACTAAAATTTTTAACAATGAGTAGAAAATAAAAACAATGTTTAAACTAAATTATTTTTAAAGATGACACACAATAAAAAGTATTCCTCATATATTAATTGAAAAATATTTTAACAATGATATTATTCCTAGATGCTACCTGTGTCTCACAATTCGGATCTGTAACTTTGAGATATTGACAAGCTTAAAATTATACCACAGTAATGGCTCGGTACTGAAATCAAGTATTCTAAGATAACACTATATTATCAATTATAATTTCAGTAAGAACTGAATTTAAACTTAAATCTCCTTCTATAACTGAAGCATTCATTAATACAAAACCCCATTATATTTTAGGGACCTAGAAATGAAGAAAACTATGGCACAAAGAGATCTAAATAGCACTCCATTGCCTATGTGGAGTTCAACTTTACTTACATGTATAGCAACACTTTCCTGAATCAAATTCATGTGATTTTACGGTAAATTTGTATGTTTCTAGGCAATAATTAACCTGATTTCAGGGTAAAAAAAAGTCGGTAGCATTATTTTGCTTACAGATAGCAAAACAATTTTATAATTTCTTCTAGAATAGCACTAAATTGTTATAGAGTCTCAAAATCAGAGACCCTTTCTTTACATGAAAAATATACTTAATAAGGGGTAGACATATTTGGAATCCTCTGGCTTTAAATGAAATAAATTTATTTTAAGAGCTATGGAATCTACTAGAGATTTACGTGTGTTGGCTGGAGGCAAACTTTTTCAGATGAGAAGGAAAACAGGTTGGGGTTGTGTTTAATGTGAGAAGTGAATCTTGTTGGTTAGTTGAGGTGACGTACTTCTGCACACCAGGTCTGTCTGGGGCAGGTCTGGACAAGTGCGATGAGGCCCGACTTCTGGCAGGAGTAGGAGACACATGGGTTTCTGGGGTCATCGAATGAAGCGCCAATCTGAGAGCAGAGGGAGAAAAAATAATTGTTTGCCTTGTTTTTTTTTTTGAGGTTGACAATTAAATAGATTTAAAAAATTCAAATTTATATTTAGTGACTTTCCAGAGGCCCTTTCAGCCATTAGCTCAATAGTTAAGAAATGTTTCTACTTCCATGAATAAACCTTAAGTTCTTCAATGAAAGCATAGACTATATCAGGATTCTCAATCCTCCAATTAAGATCCACCAACATTTACTCTATTGTATTTTGAAAAATTTTTTAAGAAAATTGATTTTACAGTGATTAAGCAGTTTATCAACTATTACGTTCTAAGCTTAAAGGCAAACAACTAAAAAAATCTAAGTGGGGAAAAACTGGCATAAAATAGGTTTATCAGATTAGAACAAATGGCAACTCTTAACAAAATGTCTTCTATTTATGCTTTTGTTCCTATATTGGAAAATCTATTTTGTTCCCAGATTTTTAAATCTTTCTAGATTATGTTCAACAGTAAAACAACAGTTTGAGAAATCATCAGGGCCTCCGATCACAAGATACGCTGATACTCTAAATTTTACTATTTCAACAACAGAGCTTACAAACATTGAAAGGAAATATTTCCTTTTGGTCCTGAAACATGTTTTATATTTTGTGTTTAAAAACTATCGTAGGTTCAAGTCAGATCAACTTTGGGGAACTAAAAATTAACCCAAGTGGAAAGAAAAGGATTATTTAGGCAAATCCTTTACAGGTTATTTTAACTATTCCCTAACATGCTGTGTATATTTTATTTTGGATTTTAAAATTGACATCACCAGCTCAAATGCGTTGATATCATCTTGAAAGTAATTTGATTTTAATGGCTTCTGGATGTTTTTTCTAAAAAGTTAAATTACTGAAAATGCCAAATCAATTGTCAAAATCCACAGCCTTAACTATCCTGTGTTGCTGTACCCACGTAATGGGGTTCTAGTCCTTTGGGTTTTCTTATTTGATCTCTGACAGTTTGACCATCTGATCTTTCTGGTTATAATTACAGTTTAACTCTGTTCATTGATTTGAATGTTACAAAGTGTGTCTGCTCCATCTGGCAAGGCCCATGGGAAATTTTGTTCAGAGGTCCACTGCTGAGTAGTTAATGATCAGGTACTATATTTTCCTGCTTTGAAGAGAGGCATGGTGAGTGCTACATTTGATCTTCCTTGGAAATGGATACAGAGGAAAAAAATGAACATATTCCAATCTATCATTACCAATTTTTTCTTTCCATACTACAAGCTGAAAGTCCCTTGTTGCAGTGACATGTTGCAGTCACATGTTGCATTTATTCATATAATGAACAAAGATATTTTAATGAAGAAAAGATCTTACCCTGTAGTCAGTATCGTTAAATAAACATGTTCTTGGTTCTGAAAAATAAGTACATCATTTTGTAAACAAAAACTATAAAGTTTAGGTTAGAATAGAACAAACTGTAGACAACATCACACTTACCAACTGTTTCTCCTCATAATATTATCATCTCCTATCGTCTCCCTTAAACCTACTGATTACTATGTTTGTAACTGTTAGTTCAGGGTGTCCTCCATTCTGAAGATGGTACGTTTTAAGAATGCAAGGAACTAGCTCTGTTTTATTACACCAGTCTAGCATTGTGCTTGACAAATATTAGCTAAAGAAAAAACCTCTCAAATATGTGAATAAATGATAAACAGATTCAACTCAAATAATCGACTATGAATACATACCACAGTACCCAAGTTCACAGCAGGTGTCATTAGATTTGAACTTCAGAAGCTTCTCTCCAGCACTGCATGTGGGTGGAGGAGGGCACTCTTTAGGTTTGCAATCTGTGGTGTTTGCATCAGTACAGGTACATCTGTGGCAATTGGCAGTCCACGTGTCTCCAGGCTACAGATACAAACCAAGTTTATACTCAACTCAAATACAAGAAATGGGGGAGAATTTGCATTAAAGTAGAACAAAGCTGTATACTTACAGATTTCTCTTCTCCCAGAGGACCATGACAAACTGTTAACGTGAAACGATAAAAGGTAACTAAATTTGGCAAAATATAACCATCTGTTATTTATAGATAACCACCAGGTGGCCAATACTGTAATTGGCAGTAGGATTTCAGAGTCACAGTATTATGGAGGATTATGGGGTGCCTTAAGGTGGATAAATCACAACCACTTGCTTCAAGCAAACTGTTCCTAAGAACCATATCCTATGTTATAATCCCCAGCAAAGGATAATTCTTAATTTCTCCTGGAGGTGGTCAATAAATCTTATGGCTACTAATGGACTTACTCTTGTACAGTCTGACTTCTGCTTTAGAATCCTACAAATTACCAAGATTTCATAATTACTAGACCCAAGGCCCTGTCTCATCTTCTTGAAAAACAATCTCCTTTCTTCAGATTGAGCACTATGAAATTCCTGTCTTTATCAGCAGCTCTTCTCACTCCTCCTGTGTCTCTGTTCGTTCTTCCATCTCTCCACTGTCTATGTAACATCAAGTGGGTGGCTCTCAGACTCGCAGCTCCAGTCAAGACCTCTCTCGCAAGCTCTTGACCTAGTTCTCGCTCTCTACCTAATAAATAGCATCCCAGCAGATCTATGAGAACCTCAAACAATCTGTGCACACAATAGATTGTATCATCTTGCCTTCCCCCCAAAAAAACTCAACTTCTCTTCTAAATTGGCTTCTATCCGCTAAAGACAAAACTATCCTTTCAATCATTCAAGCTTAAACCTTGGGGGGCCATTTGATTCTATCACTGGAATATACACTGACATATACTATCTTCACCTCACTTTAATTTCTTCCTCTCCTTATTCTACTTGCTACAACATCACAAAGATCTTATCTTTGATCTAGCATACTCTACTGCCTTGAAGGGGTTACTCTGATACAGAGCTCTTGCTGATCCAATCAGTTCTCAACATGATAGGTAAAATAATTTCTCTAAAGCCTAATTCTTATTATAGCTTTGATTAAAAACTTTTGATGACTCTTTCTAGCCTTATAAAATAAATACCATCATCTAGCATTTAACTTGTAAGGTCTACCATATTGTGACCGAAATCTACCCTCTCACCTTTGTCTCAGATCTCTCATTTCTCTGTCCTGTACTGACATTCATATTGTTCTCACATTCCAATTCTGTAATAAAGTATCTGGAGATTCCGTGGAAATTTACAGTACATGATATATAACATGAACTCTCTCTATAATACATGTTTTCTATTTTTTACTGTGAAATTTATTTCCTGCCTGATGTGAAAATGGTTTTCTTTGAAAAATCTTCCTTCTCCCACTATGAATGAGATTTTTAGTAATTTTTTTTCCACTTGCTAGAAGCACATCACATTGTCTTGGGGAGAGTAGGGACTCATGAAAATTCTCTAAAATTACTGAATTCTGCGTAGCCTGAAATTTTATTGCTATAACTAAGCCCTCAAAAAAGTTGGAATTGTCTAGTTTTAAAAATGTTCACTACCATGTGACCATATTTTGATCAAGAAATAATTACAACAGTAGGTAAACTTTATCTTGACCTAAGTGACCAGGTTGTGTGGTTTCGCTTCATTAGCAAATGAGAAAATAGACTGTTACTCCCTATTCACTTGGTGAATAAAAGCTACATTCACCTACTTCAACTTTTCCTATCTTAAAACATCTCCATGTCTAGTGAGTTTGATTAGCATGAAACCTCCAAATCTGATTACAAGAAGAATCCTTAATGCAGAATGAGTCTGAAGTGATGATGTTCTTACCTGGAGCAGGTGGAAGTGACGCTGGACATCCTGGGTAAAAACAGGAACCTCATGTTAGTCTCTGAAGTGACTGGAGTAGAGATGGGGCTAGTTATCTGATTCCTTGTTCTATTGCTAGAAATAATTGGTTACATAGCTAATCTTAGAGACAGAAATAGTCCCATTCATCTCCCCTTTTCTCTTCTCATTTTAATATTCTACTATTAGAGAGTATGTCCTTTGGTATCTCCAATTTTAGTGGGAAGGAAATATGAGAATCAGAAAAAACATCAAGGTAAACACTTTAAAATTTTCTTGGAAGACAGTTTAATGAATAGGACAATAAAGTAGATAATCAAACAAGAAAAAAGATAATTCAGATATAGAATGAAATAATCATTTTCAATATCTGGTTTCAATCCTTTAAGAACCTTCATCTTCTTTTTATGTTCTTGAAGTACTCAGGTTTGCTCTATCCTACCCCGCCCACCAAATGCTTTACATTGGTCTTATGCACCTTTCTGAGACTTCACACATCACATATTTTTGGTCAACCCAAAAATCTACTCACAAATTTCAAATTCTATTTCTAAAGTGCTAAAAATCAAATGATTTTATTCTACCTACCAAGAGAAAAACTACCTGAGGAGTAATAGAATATTTGAAAATAATTTGAAATTTCTACATGTTCAGAAAAAGTGACCAAGCATTAGTAAGTATGAAAACAAGTTAAAAGTGTGGACATTTGGGGAGAATCAAATGTCTGGAACTCATTACTGAGGGAAGTTAAACTAGTTCCAAATTATGAATGCTTAGTAAATTAGCAAGAACCAGCAGGAGGAGAGAGATGTGACCAGTTAGGTATAAATTCAGCAGAAAATCTTCTCTTACCAGATACACAGGACTTCACTGGAGAGGTTGGTAAGAGAAGCCATAAGAAATAATGTACTCTCCACACTGCTACCTGAGTAATTTCTCTAAAACAACTCTGATCATTATCATTCATGTGATAGAATTCTTAAGGGGATCTCATCTACTATAGGGATGAAGTCTCATTTAAGTTTGGTTCTTACTTACCTTTCCAATCTCACTTCCTCCCTAACCCTCATACACTCACTGAAAAAGACCCGGTTGGTTCAGGAACTCACCTCCGTGGTCTCATGTCTTTGTCTTTTTCAAGGGCTGTTTGGTGGGAACTCCCTCCCCACCTCAGCCAATGTTGAACTCAGTCATCTCTTTTCTGAAGTCCTCACTCAACACTATCAACTAATGATAAGAAATGACCACTCCACTCTCACCCCAAACCCTGGGACCATCCATGTCTGGGGGTTATCATTAAATATGCAATAGAGATAATATCTGTGCCCATAATGGTCTCTTTCCCTCACATGAATATCACAAAATATAAAATGTCAAATGCTGTCCCTTAAAGAGGTGTTTACTACTAATGTCTGTGACACAGTCTAGCACGTAGAAGATCATAAAGAAATGTTAGTTGAAGTAGTAAAGACATTAGAGCTTTTCCCATGCTGACCTGTTTTATTTTCAGATTCTTGATGCTTTGTTGCCACCACAGTGGTTTCTGGGGGGAGGGGATAAAAATAAGGTATTTTAATTTTATTAGAATAACATATGCACCTATTAAGTCAGTGTGTACATGCAGGCTCAGAGAACAGCACAAATTCAAGCTCCAGGAAACTGTCATGTGGAACAGACAATTCCTTCTGGTTCATTTGGGGCATTTTATTTTACCTGGCTGGGATACTGGTGGGCTTGTTGTGACTCCTGCTGAAACTGCAGTAGAGCCTGCAAAAGGAAATACAAGACTATAGGACTGGCGCCCTTCTTCATCATCCCCTTTACAAGATTAGCAAACTGCATGAGTAAGTCTTTAGGTTGAAGGGATGGGGCACCTATGGCCTTTAAGAAAACTCAGGGTCTTCCTGATCCTCAAGTGCAGCCTTGTGACTGAATCAAATTTTTGTGTAACAAATCCTTTCATGAAAAGAGGTGTAGCAGAAAAAGATGAAGTTTTTCTTGCCTCCTGCGGTGCTTATAAAAGAAAAATATTGAAATCAAAAGGCCTGCAGTTTCCCCACCCCTTAGTGGACATCAAAGTCATGTCCCAAGGAAAAAAAAAAGCTGAAGGTTGTCTTCCTTCTCTCTCTTTCCCCGTCTCTCCCCTCCCATCCCTCCTTCTCCTCTACTTTCCTACTGTCGCTTTCCCCCAGACACAGCTCCTGAAGTGTAATCAAAGCCACCCTAATCATTCACCTGTTTGCGCTCCAGTTCCGGAAGTATCTTTGACTCCTGTGGAAGCAGTGACTGCTAAGATAGGAACAAAAGGGGTAAGTGCAGGGGCCTGGAGACGCTGGAGCTTAACTTCATTAAAATGTTTTTATTTATTTTTAAAAAATTAATACACAAAATTGTTATGTGCATGATGGCTTAAAGAAATCCCTATAATCTGCAATGCAGTGACTGACCTGTGTGTACTTCACTACCAGAGGTGTTATTGCTCAGTACTGAAGTTGTCGTTCCTGGAAGTAAAAACAAAAAACAATTCAAAATGTTTTAATAATTTGAAATACAGAAAATATTTTGTGTTTATAGTAGAAGACATATTCTCAAAGAAGATGGATTTCTGCCTGAGATACTACTTAGCGTAGTATGTAGCTTCCTTTGGTAACTTTGACTAATCCCTGCTGGGATTTCCCAGAAGACATATTCTCAAAGAAGATAGATTTCTGCCTGAGATACTACTTAGAGTAGTAGTAGCTTCCTTTGGTAACTTTGACTAATCCCTGCTGGGATTTCCCACAACAAATAGGATGAAAGAAGCTACTCCAGTGGAATTTGAAATGAAAATGAAATTTAGAGATGGATAGATTATGAAACAGACAAAGACATCAAGTAACTTTTTTCTTCCTAGAATAACATCGACTTGAACAAATTTACACGTTTCTTAAAAACACTAAAAGATTTGTTTATACAAAGAGAAGCAAAAACCATATTTTCTCATAGACTTTCTATCCCCCCAAACCAAGTGAATCTTTCTAAAAGTAGAATATAAACATCTTAACAAAATAACTAAGAAAATTGGCATAAAGTCTATGTTAACCGGTTTGATGAAAATATTTCAAATTGTATATGAAAACACCACACTGTACCCCATGATTGCATTAATGTACACAGCTATCATTTAATAATAATTAAAAAAAACTCTTATGGTGGAGCCTGTTTTCTATGGGTAAATATTATGGAAATAAGTGCTTTCATCTGCTCACCTGTTTTACTTTCTATGACTTGGTTCCCTGGTGATTCAGTGAGGATTCCTTGGATTTAGAAGGATGAATTGTAAAAACTGAGTTTGTTAGAAGCTAAGTTATGAGGTTCTCATAAACCCATGAGAATGCATTTATACTCAGTAGAAGTTCAAGATGGGTGAATTAAACATCTCTACTAACCAGGACAGAAGCATTTACACTCAATAGAAGTTCAAGATGGGTGAATTTAATATCTCTACTAATCAGGACTGAAGCATTTACACTCAATAGAAGTTCAAGATGGGTGAATTAAACATCTGTACTAACTAGGACAGAAGCATTTACACTCAGTAGAAGTTCAAGATGGGTGAATTAAACATCTCTGCTAACCAGGACGGAAGCATTTCACTCAATAGAAGTTCAAGATGGGTGAATTAAATATCTCCACTAACCAGTACTGAATTTTTCTTGACCACTGGAAATTCCAGCTGATCCTAAAGTGGTACCTGCAAAAGCAAGAGAGATAAAGATTTGAGAGCAGCAACACATCATTATTCATTTCAGAAAAATCTCGTCTAAAAGGCCTATGTGCAGAGAAAAACCAGTGTGTAGAGGAAAGACCTAAGCTGACTTGATGTATCATCTCTTTCAACAAAACACAAAATCCTATTTCAGCCTCCTCTATTCTTCATCTATCACCAATGTAAGCAGAGAATTGTTGAGAACCCAAAAGGCTGAATAAGCATACCACTCACCAGTTGCCATTCCCACTCCAGTGGTAGAAGTTGTGGCCTCTGAGAATAAATAGGAGAAAGTGGTAAGGAATGCAGACATTTGGAAAAAGCATACAGTAGGATTACTTTACATAATATTATCACTATGGGAGACATCAGGTCCTCTGGAGCTCACAGAGGCATTTTTCCCCATCTGCTTTATGACTCACTTGTGTTGGAACTCCCAGGTGCAATGGTTGTGCCTGTAGTTATCCCAGGGGTAACTGAAATCACAAAAGGAAGAAATCAATTCATGCATTCTCTTTTATCTAAAACTATGATTTAGTTTATAACAATGGATTTCTTGAGTGAACTAAAAGGCTTATATCAGGAATTTCTTGCATTAAGTGATACATCACATCTGTTCTCTATTATACCATTGTATTACAAATACATAAAGGAAGTTAGTGGGAAGTGTTACTATTATGGCAATTTGTACTCAAAAAGAGGTTAAGTAAAATTTCCATTAAGTTCACTATAGGCCACATGATATTTTTCCCTTAAAAATGAAGAGAAAAATAATTTTTGACTACTAGTGGTCACTTATTTTAATTCCAGCCTTGGTGGTTCCACTACCTCCCAAAGAAGTTGTGGTCTCTACATGAATAGAGAAAAGAAGAGAAGTAAATTCAGCAGACCAATGAGAAAAATGTGATGGCACCCCCAGAGTATGATATGGAATGTGTATTTTGCGGGAAGGGTGGTAGGAGGGAACACCCCATAACTGAAGCTTCCCATATTCCCTGTGAGGTTATTGATTTACCTGTGTTGGAACTTCCAGATGCAACTGTCGTGCTAGAGGCTACCCCAGTGGTGCCTAATATAGGGGGGAGAGAGACAGAATCCACATCGTGATGTATTTGCCATCCATGCAGAGCATGACCAAAGACTGTCTATGACTAGAAAGTAGCAGAAGACCTTTCTCAGGCTACCCTGTGACAATGAAGCATATTCTCTATTTTTAAGTTCAAAGTCAATCAGCACATTAGCTCACATCCAGCCTTGATTATTTCCTTCCTAGGGTTAAATGTCAGGGCCTGTTAAGTTTCAGGGCCTTTCCCATGGGTACCTGTTTCATTTCTTGGGCTTGACCTCTCGGATTTGCCAGTGGTAGCTTTTCATAACAACAAATGGAAACAGTATTTGTGCAAAGGTATCCAATTATTCAACAATATTCAATTAATAAACATATAACATCTGAAATCTAAAATATAATAGACCTAAACCTCAAGATTACTTCCAGTATCTCTGCTCTTCTAAAGAGAACTACATAGATTTTATCACCTCCATATACAACAAGGTAAATGAATGTGAAGAGGGGAAACTTCCTGGACTCTGAGCCTCTTCAGAATTAAGTATAAGGGGTGCCAGTAGGGGAAATGATATTTTTATAAATATCTTTTATTTATAAAAGATAAATAAAATGTTTAACAGATGTCTCTTTGAAAATGCAAAAATCAAATATAAATTAGTGGGAACTCAAGAGTTGTCAATTCCACTTTCAGAGGTTATGCTCCCTCCTACAGAAGGTGTAGCTTCAGAGAATAAAGAGAAAGAAAAGCAGTAAGGGCCAACAGAATCACAAAGGTGTAAGGTGCTATTGCTCCAGAGTTAGCCTCCAGAAAGAAATAGCACCTGTTGCCTCATTGACTCACCTGGGTTGGAACTGCCAGGTGAGGGGGTGCTGCCAAGAACCACTCCAGTAGTACCTAAAAGAAAAATGGAATGGTATCATTAAGTTAATGTCATGCCTATAATAAGAAGAACATATTCTAGAATAGGTTGGGGAGACTACACAGTTATTTATTATGTGAAAAGACCATTTGCAAGGATAACTTTTCCCACAGCAGTTTTGTGTGTTTGCTAATGTCATGCTTCATTCTTGATAAAAACTTGGGGTGGTGGTTGGGAAGGTACAATAACATTCTGTTGGGTTCACAGACAACAAAACAAAGGTATCTTCCTTTAGTTACATGGCTGAATGCTAGTGACTTGGCTACCTGATACTCCTAGAAGAAGAAACGAAACAAGATTGATTACCTGTTAAATTTTCATTTAGGTAAAATACTGATAGAAATTTTAGTGTTCTATAAAAGTTTAGATATGTGAGAAAGGAATCTCATGGTATAGTGTAAGCGATAATATCATATCACAGGTAAGAGGATGGACTCTGGAACCAGACTTGCAGAGCTGAAATATGCTGTTCACTTGCTGTGTGATCTTGGGCAAGTTAGTTAATATCTTTGAACCATGGGTTTCTCATCTATAAAATTTGTGATGATAGCTTTTACTTCATAGTTTGGGATAAAAGAAAAAATGAGAAGGGTGTAGACTAATGCCTGGCACATAGTTCATTCTAGAAAGCATTATTATATTGCTATTGTTGCAAATGAAAGGAGAAGAGATTAGGAAGCTTGTGAGCTCACGTGTATTCATTCCACTTCCTGTGGTTCCACTGCCTCCAATGGCTGTTGTAGCTTCTATGGGAGAAAAAAACATAGAAAAATATTAGGTGACTAGCATTTAGCATTCTGAGGAAAGTTAAGGATGCATTTTCCTGGTAGCAATACCAAGAGAGAGTCTTTACTACCAGATGTTACCAGATGTTACCCTGTGTTCATGCTCACCAGCTAGTTGGCTCACCTGTGTTAGAACTTCCAGGCTCAAGGGTGGTGCCAGAGGCCAATCTAGTGGTGCCTACAACAAGAAAGGATATTGGAGATTTTTCTTCTCACTGGGGAGGGACTAGGTTGAGAGGAAATCAACTTGTCTTTTGGATTTTCCCCCTACCCACAATTGGTGGTGAATTATTTGTGTTTTCTCAAGCATAGTTTTAATCCCAAATCAAATAAAGATGTAAATTCCTCAACATAGGGCCTCCCATTTTTGGAACTTAATTGTAGTGATCAAGTGGCCCTCTTTCCCTCTTTTCCTCCATATGTACCTATTGTGTTTCCAGTTCCTTGTTTCACTGATCCTCCAGTGGTAGTTCCTAAAACATGAAAATAGGAAACTATTGAGTGTAAGGGTGGACTCAAGTTATTAGGATAACCCCTGTACATTTCAGTCACACTTTTGTGTTCATGGAAGAATATACTATATGAGGTAAGTGAGTTCTCTTTGTTTATTTTTGCCTTCTTTTTATCTGAGATAGAATCCTCTGCGCCCATAGTTCCTTCTGTTGATACCCTAGTGATACCTACACTGCGGGTGGGGTGGGGTGGGTTCCAGACCATTATCACTTCCATTCTTATTTTCAGGGATCTTCATATATGAGGCTATGCTTTAGATATAGAAAGACATAAAAAATCTGCCCAAATTGATTGGACATCAATTTTCAAAATAAAACATTATTGATCTTAGAGTTGTATGAACCTCCTCCCCAAGAAACTATCCTATCAAGAAGCAAAGTATAACTGTAGCTTATCACCCAAAAGTCACACATACACCATTAATTCTCACCTGTTTTTGATCCTACTGCAGTGGTTCTACTGACTCCAGTGGAAATTATGGCTTCTGGAAGATAAAGAAGGAAGAGGTAACAAATGAGAATTTAGGAAGAAAAAAATACTGTTGTACTCAAGGCCACACCAGTGGTGCCTGAAATGAAAAGGTCAGGGTATCACCATGCAGAATATTTTGCATCAAGGCAATCTGGTTGTAAATGAAATGTATCTTCCCAGAGCCACATGATTTAGCAATGCTTTGTGCACTGGCCAGTCTAGAAAACACAATTCACATGGACAATGTTGGCTGTAAGGCAATCCCATGAGTGTGTCCTTTCCTTGGCCTTTCTGCTTCTTGACTAAACCGTGTTATTTATCCCACATGTCAATTATTTCATTCATTCAATAAATACTGAGCCCTACAGATCAATGAACAAAGCAAATGAAGCTCCCCCACAAAAGAAGCTCTATCTTCTAGTAAGCCTACTTAGAAAATACAAAATCCCCAAATGGGAGATAAAGGAATTTTGTATATTTCCCTGTTTTACTTCTAGTGATTTAATTGTCTGATGCTCTAGAGTTGGTTCCTGATCACTGAAAGCAGATAAAAGATTCTGAGTATGCTTTTTGATGTTTAGTCAATCACTGAGGCAACCATTAAGCAATTTAATATTTGAAGCTCAGGATGAAAAGTCAAACAAGAAGCAAACAATTCCTGAGTTCATTTTAGTCATCTGTTTGCCTGACACAGAACCTTCTCCGCCAGTGTTAACTCCTGCTGATTCTGTAGGGATACCCGGATCCAATGGGTTAATCATCCAGAGAATCACGACTCCTACCTCCGTCTCCAGAAACCAACATCACAATGCCTGGCACTGGAAAAGGCTGGCCCAGAAATCAGCTGGAGTGTGTGTGTCAACAGCATGGTTGGCCTGGGGTATGGGCTGGAGGACCTGCCCTTTCTCTACGACAATCTTTTAGATCCAGAGGCAAGCTCAGTGGCACTCAAGGGCAGTACTAACATCTGTCTGAATCCCTAATCCTCACTAATTTCATTACAGTGGCTCTGGTGGTTTCTCAGGAGGTTTTGGCCTCTGGAAGAGGCAATGCAGAAAGTGGAAAGGGTGTTTGGAGACACAGATTCCTTCTTGAGGTTAAACAGGGATGATCGCCTTTGAAAATATGCACTTACCTTGGGTGTGAATTCCAGGTCCAACAGTTGGGCCAGAGACAATTCCGCTGGTGCCTAGAATTACCGAGAAGGTCCTGATAAATCATTTCCTTTACATTTAAAGAAGGGCCAAGAAGAAAAATATACATTTCTTTTCAGTCATAGAAAAGTTCCTTACATATCTTTCCATGAGTTGATTCCTTTCTCCCCTCTTATCCCCCCCAATAAATACAAACACTAAACTCTCACTTTAGAAGTCTCCTAATTCTAAATATGAGTAAATAAGAGAGATATCCATGCTTTTAGCACGCTCACCTGTTTGACTTCCAGAGACTTGGCTCCCTGGTGCAGTGGTGTTGGCTTCTGAAAAAGAAATGAGAGAAAATATTCTGTTGTATGTAAATGTAAGGATTTTGGGAATGCAGACAAAGATTTCTGTAGAGCAGAAATCACTCTGCATTTAATTCAATCAGTTAGAATTGTTAGAAGGAATTCACAGTCTCATTTTTACCCAGGTCTGTTACTGCTGCAGTAGTTCCTGAGAAAGGTGCTGTCCCTGAGAAAGAGCAGAAGTAACATAGTAAGGGAAAATATTTTAAGAATCTGAGAAGAGCATGGGAGGATCATCTAGGGAGACAACTTATTGAGGAGTCCATCCAACCAGTATCTCTCCAGCTTACCTGAGCTGGAGCTCCCAGGTGCAATTGTTGTATCAGAGGGTCCTCCAGTAGGGCCTAGGTGGGGGGAGGGGGAAAAAGCAACATGGTGACATATTTATAATCCTTAGATGAATGTGGCCAACAATATGACTATCCATGACTTTGAAGCAACAAAAGACACTTCTGGGACCTATAATTGAACAAGAAGAGAGGCATTTTCCATGTTTCCCATGTGACTCTGTAAAGCCAAAGTTAATGCAGTGGCTAATATCCCTGCCCTGATTATTTCTGCCAAGGTTGAAGGTCGAATCATAGGTGTCAGAGGTTCTTCCCGTATTTACCTGTCTTACTTCCCAATGCTCTAGTGGTGGTTCCTAATGAAAAGAAAATGACATTCTGAATTTTTATCTGTGAACTAAAATATGACATCTTAATGACTTCTATGCTTAACAGAAGTCAGTATTATAATGCTATACAGACCAAGCTGTTTTCAAAGAGAAAAGTGTTTAAAGGCCAGGATTATTGGAACTCTCCTCTCAAGAGACTTAGAACTCTGAGGTAAATCCTAGGGAAGGGAAAGCACTTGGGAAGTTTGGGCTCATATGGTTCAAAATTCAAATCTAAGAAGGAATCTTGGTTTCCTTGAAATCTTATAGCCTTGAAAGAAAAAAAATAAAAAACAACTCTATTCCACTTTAAGGGATTCTCTGCATTATCTTTGCAAATTTTGTATAATTTAAAATTATTCTAAAATAAATAGTTCATTTCAAAAATATCTGTCCTAATACATTTGTCAACCTGGAATTAAACTATAGCAATAAATAATGAAAACCCCAAAATCCCACCTGATTTTATTTCTGCTCCAGTGGTGCCACTTCCTCCCAGGATAGTTGTGGTTTCTTATAAAAGGAGAGAAAACCAAAATGAGTGTTAAGAAAGAAGGATGAACTAAGATGACTGAAGATGTCCTTGTCACCTACTATTAAGTCAAGAAAAACAAAAGCCCTTCTGACTATAAAAGTGACATATAAAGTAGAACCTCTATGTAATCTGACCATTCAAGAGACTGTAACATAGTGGTCAACATATGGAAGTGGTCACCATAAGGAACTAGGCCTACTATGCTGATACATCCAGTGGTGGATGTCCAGTCTATGACAATCAGGTCAACTAGAGGTAGGGAAATGGTCAACTGTGGAGCTACTGTACTTTCAATACATAACTGTAATTGTTTGAAAAGTGGGGAAAAACTTTTTAACTTGAAGAGTTAAAAGAAGTTAACTTAAAAGAAGAATATGTTCCAGTTCCATCCATGTAAACATGAAAGAGGCAAAGTCTCCATCTTTCTTTAAGGCTGCATAATATTCCATAGTGTACATACCACAATTTATTAATCCATGCATAGGTCCAATTTTTAAGTTGGACCTTAGGTAGTCCTTAATTAAAATAATATGTGTAAACTTCTTAAGTATGTATATAGTAAGGAACTCCAATGACAAAATGATGACAATAGTAATGAACATATCTAAGTATTAGACTTTTCATGTGCAAAAATTTGGCTATCAGGGGCGGCGCTTTGGCTCAAAGGAGTAGGGTGCTGGCCCCATATGCTGGAGGTGGTAGGTTCAAAGAGCCCCAGCAAAAAACTGCAAAAAGAAAAAAAAAATTGGCTATCATATTGGAAATTAGACTTAGAGAGTGGTAGGAATCAAAACGACAATTCATTACTCATGATGAGAAGAAAATGGCCTCGGATGGGGGTGAGGGAACCATTGTATTTTCTCAATATGTCAACAAGCGCTTTTCAGAGGTTTCCAGAATCAAAAATTTAACTGTATATGTTTCTCATGCACCATTACTATCCCACAGAAAATTCAATGACAAAAATGTCAATAACTCAATTACTTCTTTCAGATATCAATGAGAGAAAGAAAGATATTTCTCTCCCAATCACTTAAGTCATTGTCAGTGCCTTATCCCCATGGTGAAGTCTTCTTGCAACAGAGGAAAAGAGGAAAATATAGGTGAAAGGCCTATATGCCTCTGGCCAAAAAAGCTGTTTGAGAGAGAGCAGTGAAAAGACTTTATGCAGGCATACTTGTGGGAAACTGAGGCAGAATCCCATATGGCTGGGTTGGTTGCAGGACTAAAAACCCCCTGACCTAAGGTCAGCCTGGTCGGTTGCAGGTATAAAATCCCCCTGACTTAAGGCCCACATAGGAGTGGAGGTTTGTACACAAATTTCTGTATGCCCTAGAAGTTTCTTTGTGCATTGTTTAAAGATCCAAAGTAATTGCCTCCAAAGGGCGAGGTCAGTAGGACAGATTTTCAAACCGTCTTTTTCCTCTTTCCTCCTGCCTCAGGCTTCATCAGATAAGAACAAAGAAGTAATGGCTAACAACATGTTCTCCATTAAGTGATGTTAAACCAGGTTATGTTGAAAAGGTTATGTTAAAAGGTGTATGTTGGGTGGAGTATCAGATGGAATATCAGATTACTAGGGAGGAGCTACTCAGGAGGAACTCACAAGATGTTTAAAAGGATTAATGAAGTCATTGATGTCCAGTGCGCATGGGCAGAGGGATTGTAATGAATATTAATGAGGTCACTGCTGTATAGTGCGCATGCACAAAATTGACTCTATAAACCAATAGTAAATAAAGAAAGCTTGCCATTTTGCCTGAGTGAGCAAATGGTCACCTTTATTTAAAACACAATTTCAATGCTTATTCTCTGCAACATCGCTTTTCCGTGAGATCCTTTCAGCAACAGGAAAAAAAGAGTTTAGTGTCTGACCTTTAGTTTTAAGTAAAATCCTGGATACCCAGTAATTTTGCTCAGAAAAGTCTCTTCACAGGATGTACATATATACTAGATACAATTCAGGCTACTTTGCCCGGCAGTCTGTCAGTGCTTACCTGTAGTGGTTTCAACTGCCTTCATTCCACTCTCCCCAGGGGAAGTTGTGGCCGCTGACGCTGACAGAAAAAAGACACAAATGGAAAAGTGTCAGGGAGTTTGGAATACGACAGCAGTGGTTCTGCAGAGAAGCACCAGAAGGGAACATGTGCTCTTGTAAAAGGCACACAAGAAAGATTCACTGCCTGACTGTGGACTCACCTGTATAGAAACTTCCAGGGCCCGCTGTTGTGCCAGGGACCACCCCAGAGGTGCCTGAAACACAAAGTAACTGAGGTGATTGTGGTAACTCAGGAAGTCAGAAGAATACCTGAATCTAAAAGGGATACAATGTGTTCATTTTTTTATTCATTTGCCCCAACAGAAATCTCTGAGCGCATGGCTGAGGATGACCTTAATATATCTGCCTGCTTTCAGCAATTCATAACCAAAGAAAATGGAGGGACAATGTTCCCAACTTCAGATCCGGGGATCTGATAAAAGGGAAACGAGCTGCATTTCCCCAGTGCTCACCTGCTTGGCTCCCTGGGCCTGCAGTGATGCCTGCCATGAGGTAGAAAAAACCAGGTGGGGAAGGTTTAAATGTGTTGAAAACTTTATGTTTTCAAAATAGAAAATAACAAGCAATTTTTATACATGTACACATATACATGCCTATGTCCTGATTCTGCGGGACTGTTTTCTGTATCACACACACAAGAAAACTTTCTGAACTCTGGCTAAAATATATCCAGCTAAAATGCTGTTCATAGCTCTCCATTTGCTAATGGAGAAATCCCATCTCCATCCTCAGACTTGGAGCAATGAAGCTCAATTCTAGAATTAGATTTTCAAAAATTTTTTTTTCTCTAACAATTTTTTTGATTCACTTGGCATGTCCCTAAATAAAATGCAGACTCCCACAAGAACTTAGTCCTAATCCCAATGACCCTAAATCGTGGGCTGTTTACACTCACCAGTTCTGAATGCAGTCCCAGTGGGATGAGTCTCTTCCAAGGCAGTTGTGGCCTCTGAGGGAAGATGTGGGAAAATGACGAAGTGAGGGAACTTGGAATACTTTTAAGAGACACTGTGATCTTATTTTTATCATAGCAACCCTAAAAGAGATAGCATGAAATCTGAGATTAAATAAGAGGCATTTTATTCTTATCAACCTACTTGTGGTAGAACTTCCAGGTATAATGGTCGTTCCAGAAAATTTTCCAGTAGTACCTAAAAGGCAAAGAAGTGACTGGAACAATAAAGCATTCAGTAGCTTACCAATTAGTCTCGGAAGCCTTAAGCACTGGAAGCCCTTTCCTCTGTAGGGAATGAAATAAACAACTTCCTATCATCTCATTTCCCAGGCCAACCTGGGGTGGATGTGTTGCTAGTGGGTTTCCCTCTCCGAGTTAGGCAAGGAGAGGGCTTTAAGTCACCCTTACCTGTTTCACATCCCCCTGGTGTGCCGGAGGTGCTTACAGCGGGAATTAGATATGGCTTTATCTTTGTAAGTGGGGATTTTTGATACAAATAGGGACATTTTCATCATCAGTTGCCTTCATGAAGCTTTCCAGTGAGGTGAGATAGGAAATAAACAGTAAATATCATGTGTAAGTTCATGAGACAGATGACAGAAAGTGGAATACTATGGGAAGGAAAGTCAACTGGGTAAGGAGGACTGGGCGTCCTGGGGATTGGAATATACAAAACATGCTCTCTTATCTTTTACCAGAAGAGAGGAAAGGTGTCTGTAAGCCAGGACACTGTGGATAGCCTGGCTGGGTTATCTGGGGTCATAATTGCCCAGGTTGCTAGGACACAGTAGAGCCCAAGAGAAGATGAAAACCCCTACCTCAAACTCCTTCATAGTATTTGCACACTGCAGCCACCAAAATACAGAGGTGGGAAGAGCCCCCCAAGCTCACCTCCTGGCCCTCCTGCTTGTGTGCTTCCACTGCCTCCTGGGAAATTTATGGCTTCTGAGAGAGAGAGAGAGACAAATGAAGCTATAAAAAACTGAACGGGACATTCTGGGGCTCACATAGATGGTCTGCCCCAGCCATGTTCAGATTCCTGACCTGTGTTGGCACTTCTAGGTTCCATAGTTTTGTCAGCAATACCCTCAGTCATACCTGAAATAAGAAAGGATTGTGGTCATTTGGTTAGTGGCATAATATGGGCATTTTTTCCCTTAAAAGAAAAACAAAATGATTTCTTCAATACACCAGTTAGCTTATTTCTCTGGACTTTCTGGGTTTAAGGATTATTCTATATATTTTCCATGGAACATGAGAAATTCCTCAGCAAGTTTACAGACAAAATCCTCCACTGACCCCAGTTTGTAGGGTTTAGTTACAGGGAATAGATGTAGATCCGAATCACCCACCTAAGTGTCAAGCAATGAGCCCCACAAGGCCCTGATGAAGGATCCTTAGGGACAAGATAAGAAGGAAGAGTTGAAGTGTCCGAGTTGTATTTATTGGGAAGTATCCAAATTGTATTTATTGATGGCAAATACTGAACATCTGTTAAATTTTTGCCTAAACACACAAAATCTGGGAAATTCATGCTGTTTTGATATATTTCAGGTAAGACTCTTGGGAAGTTTCTAGAAAGTAAACAGGGCTCAGCTGGGATTAGCCCAGCTGTCTTTGTTCCACTTTCTCTTACAGAAGTTATACCCTCTGAGAGAAAGGCAAATGGGCTAGAGACGACTGGAAAGTATTCCAGCACTGCAGAATAGATAGAGTGGTTCTCCTACACAGAATGACAATGGATGAGAGTCTCCTCACAGGTGGACTCCCATCTGCCAGCCATTGCTCACCTGTGTTGGAACCAGTCATGCTCGGGGCTACCCCAGTGGTGGCTGAAACACAAAGGGTCTGAAGTCATCATCACAATATTTGTCTCCTGAAGAGCTGCCTCTAGAAGGACTCTGGGGGTAGCTTTGTTCTATCAAAGGGCCCTTTCACTGCTTCCTGGTGAGGTGAGAATCATAGGCCTTCCCTATGGCCCATGTCACTAACAGAGTGATTGAAACAGTAATGTTCCCAAGCTGAATATTTCCTAATTTCCCCTGAAATTCCACCCACGCCCAGACAGGGAAGCAGGTGGTTTTCTCCAGGTTCACCTGTCACACTTGCAGTTGCTTGGCCTCCTGGTACTGCTTGGGTTCCTATCATAGGATAAAAACCAGAAAAATAATTGATGTGCCAACAACATGGGCATATATTTAATATCATGATTACTATCTTGAATAAGAAAACCGTTATGTTGAACAGGCATGCTTCCAGGATTCACAGTCTTCTGCCCAGAAATACAATGTACCTTGGTTTCCCAACACCTTAGTGACATTGCAGGACAGATCTCTCATACTGACTGCACACGCCCATCTTTACAAAGTCACAACTATGACACTAGATGCCGGCATTGAGAATTTTTTCCAGAGTTGATTCAGTACAAGAAACCATTAAACATAAATGCAAATAACTCTGTAGGAAAATTATCGCCCAGCAGGCAAACCTATGGAGAGTCATAACTCATACGACTAAACCCCAAACATGAGCTGTTCATTCTCACCTGGGCTGGACCCAGTTCCAGGAGTGCCGCTGCCTTCTGTTGATGTTGTGGCCTCTATGGCAGGAAAATTATAAATGATGAAATCTCAGGATTTGGAATATTGGGAAAGAAATTATGTTGACATTTCATCAGAGTGGGTCTAATAATCGTGTTATAAGGTTAAACATGGAGATTTCCCACATTAATCTACCTGTGTGGGAACTTCCAGATATAATGGTTGTCTTAGAGAATTCTCTGGGAGTGCCTAAAACAAGAGAAAGAAAAGGATCAACAACGGTAACTGCTCAATCAGTACATGAAGTCGGAGTGAAGCCTTGAATCCCTGGCAAAGCTTTTGTGAAAAGCTCTGTTTTTGAAAGGAATGGACCATCGATGACCAACACTTCATTTCCTGGCCCCCCTACCCACTATTGTTGCTACTGGGCTGCCCATTCCATAGACCCGTCTGAATGTGGGGGAGGATCTTATCTCCCTCTCACCTGTTTCACTTCCAGATACTGGACTCCCAGGTGTGACAGAAGAGCCTTCCAGGGAAAAAAAGCAGACAACAGATTCATCTCTCTAAGTTGTCCTCAATTACTTGAGGTACGTTGATATCCATATGTCTAAAGTAGAGCTCCTTAACTCCAACACTCCCATATTTAGTCCCCCCTACCTGGCTTGGAACTCTGTGAACTGCTGCTGACTCCTGGTGAAACTATTGTTGTAACTGTTAAAATAAGTAAGAGGAAAGCTTTAAGACCTCTCACTATTCCACTAGCATTCATCATGCATCTCTTCTGTGTAATATTATTTTAGGTCCTTGGGACACCAGTGAGCACAATGTTTCCAGACCTCCCCCCTTGTGCTGCTTCTCCAGTTCTGGTAGCTGAGGCCAGCAGGGAACAGTAAACAGAGTAAGAGCAACAGCTGTTCCTAAGGGCTGTGAGCAAAACGCAAACCATGTAAAAGGATCAGGACCCTGATGAACAGAGGCCGGCCAGAGCTTCTCTCCTCCCTGCTGGCTCTGCAAACCTGGGCCCCTGGAAACTCAGATGAATAAGACTTGTGGGGCCATGAAATTCCTGCCCAGACACAGGCTTATGACTCTGGTCTGCTGTGTTCCCAGAGGAAATGCAGGTCCCTTTCCTTGGCCCACTTTCATACTCATGTGTTCACTGTAGCCACCAACCCAGGATTTGATAAAAGCCTCAAAACCTCAGAGTAAAAACACTCACCGCCAGGAAGTTCTGCTTCTGTGTTCCTGCTTCCTCCTGTGGAAGTTGTGGCCTCTGAGAGAGGGAAAAAAAGGAAGGAGTGAAGCCTAGGGTATGGAAAAGAACACACTCTGCTGTTTTGGGGTGTGTTACCCCAGATGCCAATATCCGCATTTTGCATGTATGTTCAGACTTACCTGAACTTCCAGGTTCCACAGTTTTTCCAGAAACTACACTAGTAGTACCTAATTAAAAACAAAATATTGGTCACCAGTTCTTCTGCTTGTATACTTATTTTTATTAATTTCAAAGTTGTAATTAAGGGAATGCAACTATTTTTTATTATGTAGATACCTTGTGTAATGCTTAACTCAGAGCCCTTGGTGTGCCCATCACCAAATGGTAAGTTTTTATCCCACACCCCCTTGCTCACTCTCCTCCTTTCCTTATTTCGAAGTCTTTTATGTCACTTTGTGCCCATGTGTAGCCCATAGTTTAGCTCTCACTTATTAGTGAGAACACACAGTGTCTGGTTTTTCAGCCCCAGATACTTCACTTAGAACAATGGTCTCCGGTTCCATCCAATTTGCTGTATTTCATTCCTTTCTATGGCTGAATGGTACTCCATGGTGTGTGTGTAAATGCCTACAGGTTCCAAAGCCCTGGTTAAGACCAGTATTTCTTTAGACTTTTTTTCCTCCAATAAATAATTTGTATGGTTCTATCAGTGCGGTGTTGAAATCTCCAACAATTAAGATGCTATTGTTCATTTCTTTCTTTAGGTCTAGAAGAATTTGCTTTATAAAAATGGGAGCCACCACATTAAATGCATACATACTTAGGATTTTTTTGTCTCCTTGTTGAATTGCTCCCTTTACTTTTACTTAGTAACTATCTTTGTCTTTTTTTAATATTGCTTATTTAGTCTATTTTATCTGCTATGAGAATGGCTAAATCTGCTTACTTTGTTTTCATTTGTATAGAATTTTTTTTCCTATCCTTTTGCCTTGAGTCTGTGTGCCCTTGTGGCTTAGATTTGTTTTTAGAGACAGCAAATATTTGGGTTGTGTTTGTTCATCCTTTCAATCAGTCTGTGATCTTCTGAGTGGGGCATTCAGACAATTCATGCTGAGTATTAGTATTAAAACTGTTCTGTCCATCATGTTGAGTGATACCTTATTATTTTGTTTTCCTTTTCATGCTGTTGTTTTATATCAGCCAGGAGCTATAACTTCTAAATATTTTTAAATTGGTGGTATCTACTGTGCCTTTGCAAAGAGCATAGCCTGTAAGGCATGTCTAGCAGTGACAAATTCCCCTTGTTTGCTTGTCTGGAAAAGTCTTTCTCCATCATTTATGACATTTAGTTTTGCAGGATACAAAATTCTTGAGTAACAGTTATTCTCTTTAAGAAGATTAAATATGGGGCTCTAATCCGTTCTAGCTTGTAAAGTCTCCACTGAGAAATGTGCTATTAGCCTTATGGATTTTCCTTTGCCAGTTAGTTGTTGCTTTTATCTTGAGACTTATAGAATTTTCCCTTCTTTTGACTTGGGCCAGATTGATGACTATGTGTCTTGGGGAGGTCCGATTTGCTATGAATCTTCCCAGTATTCAATGGCCATCTTATATCTGGATATCTGAATGTCTGGTGATACCAGGGAGATCCTCCTAAATAATTATTGTGCATAGGTTTTCTGTGGTGTTTGCTTTTTCTTCTTCTCCCTCTAGGATACTTTCTAAGAAAACTCTTTGAAGGAGTTTCAGGGCTTGCAGGTCATAGCCTAGCAGCACTCACCTGTGACTCTTCCAACTCTTGTGGTTCTAGTTTCTCCCAGGAATGTTGTGGCCTCTGAAGGAGAGAAAGAAGAAAAGATTCATTGGAGAATATTTTTAAGGGTCTTGGAAAAGATACGGTGTTGATTTTGCAAAGGGATACTATCAGAGCAGATATCTAATTATGGGAGGACATGTGGAAGATTCCACTTCAGCATTGACTCACCTGTGTTAGAAATGCCAGGAGCAACAGTTGTACCAGGGTTTATCCCAGTGGTGGCTGAAATACAAAGGAACTAGAATCATCACAGTGACCCCTATTTGTCCCTGAAGTCCTACCTTCAAAAGAAATCTGTTTTCATCATTACCATATCAAACAGCCCTTTCTCTAACTCCCACTGTGATGATGTGCTCTCCCATGAATTAATTAATAACAAGAGGCATGAAGGCCCAATCTTTTTTTTTTGAGATGGAGCCTCAAGCTATCCCCCTGGGTAGAGTGCCATGGCATCACAGCTCATAGCAACCTCCAACTCCTGGGCTCAAGCGAGTCTCCTGCCTCCGCCTCCCACACGTAGCTGGGACTACAGGCGCCCGCCACAACACCCGGCCATTTTTTGGTTGCAGCCATCATTGTTGTTTGGTGGGCCCGGACTGGGGATTTGAACCCACCACCTTAGGTGTACGTGGCTGGCGCCTTAGCCAATTGAGCCACAGGCGCCGAGCCAAAAGATTGTTTTTGAGAAGTACATTTATTGTAGGAAGAATCCCTGTTCTCTTCACCTAGTAAAAGAGAACAGACGCAATAAGAAAAAAAAAGTAGAGAGAGCAAAACGAAATTTAAAAACCAAATGGGTTGGGAGG